>NMRB01001568.1:0-37475 GCA_002633025.1 Notospermus geniculatus | reverse complement strand
CTCCTCCATACCAAGCTGACAGCCGACACAGCAGGCAGTGAAATCTATTCACATCATCCTGGACTCTCTTAACTCCAACTGAGCCAGAGAGGTCTCTTTCCTTCTTTTAGTAGTATATTGAGTAACAGTTTGATAAGTGATGGTTTATTGTAATCAACTTCTGCAACGTGGTATGTAAGCGAGTTATGGCATTTCATTTTGTGAGTAGGCCTATCAGCTGACTGAAGGCAATGTCGTCTTCATACCGAGGTAGAAAACAGCGGCTTCTACATAAAGTTTAGCGCATATTGAGATTATATTTCTGTGTGAATGTATTGTAAGGGGTGAATATTCACATATAGTGACCATTGTGAATATTGGTTAATATTCACATTTTATAAAGTCCTGTTTCTCCTTGGTATGAAGACAGACTTTAGCCATCAGTTCTGTAGAGTACCCAGCCATAACTGGCAAGTAAACTTTCTGATTATAGGTAACATGTCCTTTTAAAGTGAAATTTTATTGAATAAATTCGAATGTCTGATTTTAGAACCAGGCCATTCCTTCATTTTGTAAAAACAGGCCAACACCTCAATGTTTATATACGGTACGTGTAGTTTTCAATGATTTTGTTGCCAGGGCCCATATAATTCATAAAACTACTTAGTCTAAGTGACACTTATCCTTTGTTCAAAACAAAAGATAAGTATCACACTTTGACTTAAGTATATTGATGAATATGGGCCCAGCACCTTTTGGCTTGTTACCATTTTATTGGACCACCCTGTATTATATCCAAGTCTGGTTCTGCTGCCTGACGGCAGGTGGCACTTCAGAGGACGACTAGCAGTAGACTGGTACCCTGTCCTGGAGTCGCTCCACAACTCGATGTAATAGTATTATCAGCGTAGCGGCTCGAGGACAGGGGACCAGTCCAGACTAGGAGGGATTGGTAGGTGTTAATTGCAATCGCCCAGCGGTAGGCCTACCATGGGTGGGCTTAGGAAAATAAACGGCTGACCCCGACCATAAACCATCGGAGGGCAGATCTAATCCTAACCCTAGCCCCCACCCAACCCTCCATTCACCCTCCTAAGTGCTTGCAATTGGTGCCTTATGCGAGGGTCCGTGGGTTCGATTCTGGTAGGAAGGGATGTCTTTCACCTCTGAAACTGTTTCTATTTCATGTTCTTTACCCCTAGAAATATCTTTCATACTTGTTGTCTTGGTGATTACGTTTATCATCTACCCAGGGAGGGGGGTGTCATCCTGAGAATCTCAGGTCATTTACAGTCGTACCCTTCCTCTGAATCAAGCGCAAGAAGGGGAGCCGGTTGGGAAGACCCTGGGTACGAGGATGGGGAGGGGGTTTAGGCTGGTTCCCATCTTTTCTACTCACTCCTGACTGTCCGTTCGTCAACAAGTTGGTTGTGGAACGGACAGTGAGGAGTGGAGTGGCAAAGATGGTACGGTACCAGTCTAGGGCGGGTTGGGTAACTGGGGACATATCCTGGTCTCCTGCTCCGCTACACTCGTATTTGCAGAGCGTTCAAGGGCAGGTAACAGTCTACTGGGTACGTCACTAACAGTAGACTGATCCCTTGACTTCATAACACTCCGTTCGTAGTCGCGAGCGTCTGGAGGATCAGGTTACACTGCCAGGTCACGTGTTAGCTCTTGTTCATGGCAGCAACATGCGTTTTCATCATTCATGGCGTTTGGAGGACGGCAGCTAAAGAACAGACGCATGGTATAGCAAACCGTAGGTAAGTAGTTTTCGTTCCATTCCTTTGGTTTGGCCTACACGCCTATTCTTTCGTTTGAGGTGAAGACAGGTGTCTCCCCTTTTGGCCAAGAAATCTGTAAAGTCGACCGTGAAATTCTGGAATTGGGCGCAAATTTTGATGTTCCTAGCACAGGGCGCTCCCTCTTCCCAAATTAAATCCTGGATCCGCCCCTGGAAGACGACGTGAGCGCACGCATTCGGCATCGACGGCGTGAACCATGGAAGAAGGACAACACCAGACGGGTTCATGACAAAAAATAGGCCCCATGTCATAGGTGCCTAGGCTAACCTGATGAAGATTTCAATTTTATCCCATTAGTGCCTTTCTTACCAATAGCGGACACCTAAGTCCCCCCCAAAAAACAACCTGTGAATTAATGAGGCAAGTCTCTTTTGACGAGAGAGGTCGTGTTTATTTCATATTTATGGGGTCCATGGACATGTGCCAGTGTAACGTTTTTCAGTGTGGCCTGTGTGCCAGTGGCAGTGTGACATTACAGTAGATTGACGGAATAAGCCGCGATTTGACAATGGGCGACACACAGAGAAACAGCGAGTCCGGTTCCCAGTTCCGAATAATGGGAATCGCACAGAAAAATACCCACACTGAAAAACGTTACACCTGATTGGAGGAGGTGAGGGTTCAATATACAGCCCATGGAGACTGTGGCAATTACAACAGCTTTAGGAAGATGGGTGTGGCTGGGGATGGATCCTAACGTTGCATGGACCCACGGTCCCCAGCCTTTCGTGTCGCACTCCACCAAGCATGCATGTAGGCCTACACTAACAACCTTTTTACGTTTCAACTGACAACATCTGAACAACATGTCTGAGAGGAAGGCGATCTTCAGGTCCTGATGGGCCAAACTGGCTAACATGTCCTGGATCGAGTTGGCCTCGGCCTTTTGGCCCGTGGCTACCGTCATTAGAAACATTCACTGTCATCGTCTTCATCAATAGTCTTCGTGTCAACTTGATACACCAACGTGTTTCTCTTTTGGTAGAGCGACGACCGGGAAATATCCCAATTCGCGAGTTGGCTCTCCACCATCGGTAGGTCCTGAGTGGAAATGATACTAGGTCTGTAGCTGTGCAGTTGGGCTGTGCACCTTGCTGAAGATGACGAGGAGCGACCGCTGGCCTCCTTGCTGCATCCGATGCTTGTTTTTCTGTACTCCTGCTGGTGGTACTTGACTGACTGCGGGAAGAAAGTCTTCGGCGACCTGGCATGAGCGTTCGGCGTACAGCGGGAAGCCGCACGGGTCCTCTGAGAGATCGTCGCCTTTGCTGTCGTCTTCTGAAGCACGGACGGCACAAAGTCGTCGAACACCGACACCCGTCGCTTTGGCTTGGGCGCCGGGCTCAAAGCAACTTGTAGTACGGGACTCTCACGTGTACTGAAGCCGAAATTACATGTCGTCGAGCTTCCAGGAGTTGAGATGGATAGGCGAGTTACCACTGGAGAACCGTCTTGAACAGGAGTGGATATCATCATGTCGCCGATGATTCGGTCCGTGTTTTCGTAGTTTTCCTTGACCACATTGCAGACCATTGAGGTACCGCAGACTGGCGGTGCCGATTCGTGCACACGTTCCCCCCATTTCGCCGCATCACCATTCCGCGCACAGGTGCTTGTCCACGGTCGGCGTAACGCCTTTCCGGCCCCTCCATGTTCGATGTATCTAAATTCGCAGTTCTCAACACGTTGTCCTGGGCCGCATCTCAGCATTTCCAATACGGCGCCTCTCATTTTATCGCCAATCAGATAAAATGGGATGGGAAGGAGAAATACGCCGAGTGCCTCGAGACAGTAAATTGTTACGTTCAGTTCAATGGCGTTGGCATCTGTCGCGGCGCGTGTCATAGTTAAGATGAGGGAAGCCAGTTCTGCCAGTAGGTAGAGCACCGCCAGCAGGCCGACAACCCTTGTCGCCAAAACCTGGCCTCCTAGACGTAGGTTCTTAGCTGTACGGATTTGTTGGTGATTAGCAGATAGTTTGGCCGTCATGATGCTCTTATCGCCGAAGACTTTAATTCGATGAACGATGACCAGTAAGGTGCCGACAACGACGATTCCCGCTATTCTGCATTCTGATTGGACGAGAGTGGAGGCGATGCCCGCGTCGGGTGTGACGTCACATCTGTAAGCTCCGGGCTGGTATGTGACACCGCCAGGGGTCACTGCATGGATGGCAGCGATGGAAGCTGAAACGGGATCAGGTCAAGTGTTAGTCTCGGTCACCAATCGCTGTTTCGAATCTGGGGCTCGGAAAAGTTTGCGTCTTGAACAAAACGGCTGGCTGCGCAACACTAGCCCAGTGTGAGAGACCGACGGCCGAGCTCGATTATTCAAGGTGCCGCCCACAAATTAGGCTACTGCGAGTCTTGCCTTACCTGCGAAAATCCAAGTTAGGCAGGCGCTGATGATGGATCGGGACTTCGTCACTACTTCCTCGTAATGTTTGAAATAGTTCAGGCAAATGTATCTGGAAAGGGAAAAGGTTGAACAAACTGATTCAAGCCCAAGTCGCGGCTCATACGTCTTCAGACGTTTAGTTTATCGAATACCTCCTAGATGGCAACACTCGTCTTTTCGCCGGCGATCTCGCCCACAACCGGCCAGAGTCGGTTGTCATGGGACCCTAAAGCCAAGTGCCGTGTTACCAGGTTACAGGTGATCATGATCAATATCAATGCAGGAGGAAACCAGAGTGCCGGTGTTTCCCGCATTGACAAGAGTTGTCCTCTCTACCTGAAAACAAAATGTCGGTCAGATGTGACGGGCGCTAATGTCTGGCCCCGGTCTGGCAGGACCAGTGATTTCTTTTGACGGCCAATTAGGGACATACCTGTCAACAAGAAGTAATCCTAACTGGGCCGAGGTTGCGTAGCGCAGCATGATATTGACAAATCCCGTCCCCTTGCATACAATTGTACCGAATATCCAACGGTGCGTCACCATTGTTGCAATACCAAATATGGCTGTGGACAGGAGTTTTAGGAGTCCACAGATAATGAAATTCAACATGAACATCTCTGAAAGAAAGAAAAATTATATATAGGACCTTGAAAAAAAGGGATGTCCTTGAGACTCTGCACCTACATGTTTAAAAAAATTAACGTGGAGATGCCGGGGATCGAACCCGGGGCCTCCCGCATGCAAAGCGGGCGCTCTACCACTGAGCTACATCCCCATCGATGCTATGAAAGTGAGCCGCGCGCGTCGCACTCACGAGCAAATTTAGACGCCAACACGTCCACTGTATGAAACCGCACGAGGGTAACCCGGGTTACCCTCGTAACAATGGCGGCAGAACAAGATACGCTTCGGTGAGTAAATTGGCTGACGTCGTTCGCATTGGGTACTTCGTCTATATTTACTCTCTGTGCTCGGGGAGTCACAATGCTCACAGTTCTCTGGAGCCACTCTGCTGAGAATCTGGACCCAATCTGGAACCACTACTTTAATTCATGAATCTAATCTCGCATGTCTTTCGGCATGAAAACGGGATAACAAGTGAAAATACATACCAATAGGGATTTCTGAGTCCCTGATGCTTCTGGAGAGCAATATCGCCATGAGGAGGAGGGCAAATAGGGCGAGACACACTCCGAGACTCGTAACTCCCGCGAGACCGTAGTCGAGGGCTGGAGAAGGCAGGTCAGGTACAAGGGGTGGTTTCGTCATGTTCATCTGGAAAACATTTAAAAAGCTGATGAGTTGTCCCTCTGACGCTCTGTAGCTGACGGATGATAGTGTAAGACCCAGGTTGCTTTATGGAGTCGTCGCGAAAGGTTGTCGTTGGCTAACCGGGCCCGTTGCGAAAACTCGTTCTTTTGATAAAATCGGACGATTCACTTACGTTGTAGTTATCTTTGATCTAAAAAGGAGATCTTTTCTTCAAAACGTTCGAAGTCCAGATCAGCCGTGCTGTCTTGTCATCCGCCGTTTGGAGACTAAACTGTCACTTTTCGTGGCACACCCCGTTGCATGAACCCATGTTATGTGTGTTGGCAAGGGAACCATGGCACCTTGTGTTACTTCGTCACATACGCCCACCTTCGATCTGGATCTTTCCTCTCTTTATTTTTGATCTTTCTGATGTGGTCATGACAGGTCATGTAAATTCCCTCCCGCATAGGCCAGAAATGAGGGGGCCCATCGCAAGTTCACGTGTTTTGTGAACTTGGTTTGTCGGCATCGCCAAATAAGGTAGGTTACGACTCCGAGGCGTAGCACCCCCCCCCCCCCCCNGTCATCTTGAACATTCTGCGGCAGATCGGTCATCTTTTTTTTTATGGTGTGCGATCCGAGTCTGAAGTGATTAATCTGAAAGTAGATTGTTACAAAAATCACTCGGTCTTTTTATTTAGAAAAGGTTACGACTCCGAGGCGTAGGCCTAGCACCCCCCCCACCCCCGGCTCGCACCTGACATCTTGAACATCTGCGACAGATCGGTCATCTTTGGTGTGCGATCTGAGTCTGAAGTGATTAATCTGAAAGTACCGGTAGATTGTTACAAAAATCACTCGATCTTTTTATTTAGAAAATGACTGTACGGACCTAGTTTGACGATGTCGAGCCGGCGAGACCGACCTCGCGACACTGCACAGTGAGACCTCAGTCCCCCCTGATAATCTTATTGTGAACCCCATTTCGGCCTCACTTTCACTTTCACCTTCATGCCGACTGTCGTTTGGCTGCGTCTCGATTTATTTGTGTAATTCCAAATTTCCTTCGTCGTCAGTTCGTTTGCAAGCAAAACCATCACTTGGTAAGTTAAATCATTGTTTATAGACCATTCAGAAACGTTTTATTGCTGCGATAAATGCATTTTTTAACCATTTCATGCCACGCAAACCTAGTCGGTACATTGTATTCCGCAATCGAAGTTGGAGCCTTTTTGAAACCACGTGACATTCATTCGTGACTCCATGCATGGAGTCGTGTATGCTGCCATCTATTTTAGAGTTGTGTAACTAAACGTCTCACTTTCGCGGCAAAGACGGAATTGGGTTCCGAACCGACAAGAGATTAAAATCCACACACTGCATGCACTGTGACACATGACACACATGTTTTTCCATGTTTTCACTTCCATGACTTAGGACTTCGACCTTTTAAGGGCTAGGTCCAGTCACCAAATTTTCAGAGTCCTGTTTTCTAAAAATGTCAAATATCTTTGAAATGCCCTGGCCATTTTGAACTACAGCTGCACCAAATGTACCAGACGGACAGTGGAAAAACAAAAATGCGGAATTTGTCACCAGCTGATGCCCTAATTAGCTAAAACAATGATGCACCTTTCGGTACATAATGTGGCTTTATCACAAAAAACGAAGAGTTTATTTCCTGTGTACTTGTAACCTGAGGTTTGTATCTACACGTTGATGAAGTTAGAATTTCAAAATTTGTTTTGAAAACTGATGAAAATGCTTATTTTTCTCAATATAATTTTCAGCTTGAATGTCAGTCCTAAGCAAAGGGTTTCTAGACTAAACCATCTGAACTCAATGCACTGCATACTGGTAGGCCCACTTCTATTCAGAATGTACAGTGGCATTATGATGTAAGCCTCCCTGGCATACCTGACATTTGAATAGAATTCCAGGACTGCTTGGTTCCACAATACAAGCCCATTGAGTTACCATACTCAGTCAATTGTTGTTATTGCTCATGTCTGGAATGGTCAAACCTCCAATAAAGGGCATAGCTTGAGAAAATTTTCACAAAAATGAGATTTTCTCAACAATGAAAACGAATTTTGGAATTCTGACTTCATTAACGTGTAGATACAAACCAAAGTTACTGGTATACAGAAGATAGTCTCTTGATTCTTTGTAATAAGGCGGCATTATGTACCGAAAGCTGTACCCTTTGTTTCAGCTAATGAGTGGATCGACCACAAACTAATTTGTCGTTTTAGTTGTTGCACTGTCCGTCTGATAATTTAGGTGTAGATGCAAAGTAAAAAGACTGTAGTGTTTTAAAGATATTTGACATTTCAGAAAAGTGGGCTTGGAAAATTTGGTGAGTGGACCTAGCCCTTAAGTCCAAAATAAACACAAAGTGCTCTATATTTGTGACCTTAGCTTCCAATCCTAACTAACTTAGCCCATGTGGGCAACCGTACGAATGAATGGTGATCACGCCATTCGGAGGCTGAAACACCTGCGAAGTGTCGTAAATACAAGACCAGTTTTGAGGCACTGCGTCTGTAAGTTCAACAACATCCATGCAGTCTGCCATGCTCTGCACTGCAGTAGCTACCGTGCCCCTGCCCCCATGGTAGGCCTAGAACTTTAGAATACCTGCTAGGCCTAGTCAGAAGTGGCACACAATGGAAACCTGGGAAATGCGGCTTCTGTCATTAGTGTCAATCGATGACGATGACCAGGGATTGTAAAGTTGTTCCATAGCAAGTCCCATTGCCCCTCCCTCTTCAACAGTTTAGTAAGTTATCAGGAGGGGAGGGGGGAGTGATCGACTGAAAGTTATACTCCCAGGCCTACCTAATCCTAATCCATGATTTTTTTGCTCGAACATCCACTGGCCAGCCACGACATGTCTTTCATTGTCTTTTCTCTCTGTTAACTTTCAGCTGACTCTAAAGTGACCATTGGCGATGTGAGCATCGGAGTTAAGACGCCACGGCGAGTGGAGTTGGTACCCAGGAAATTCTGTGAGTTACTTTCCATTGTTGGTATTGGTAGGCCTCGTTAAAGACAGGTGGAATCTGTGTGGTTGTCATTGATTGTGGATAAATGTTTAAGGAGAAGAATGACGATTTTCAAAGTAAAAAAATCCAGTGATCTACAAGATTGCTGTTTAATTTCTTTCAGTGCCAGCCACTCAGTCTCAGTCTGTCCTCAAACATCTGCGATGGATGATGCAAAAAGATGCACTTGGCCAGGATATGTTCCTGATAGGATCACCTGGACCCCTGAGGCGCCACCTGGCGATGATGTACCTAGAGCTTACACGACGGGAAGCAGAGTATGTGGCGCTGTCACGCGACACCACGGAAACAGATTTGAAACAGAGACGTGAAATACAAGCTGGGACTGCCTATCACATAGACCAGGTGTGTTTCATCTCATATAGGCCTACTCAAGGCGTTCGTTGTTATGGTCGGCACCATTTCTTGGCCTGACTCTATACAAAATGTTTTGTTAACGGTTGGCGAATTGGTGGTTTTCTTGTTTCAGTGTGCCGTCCGTGCAGCGACCAGCGGTGGCGTCCTTGTCTTGGAGGGGATTGAGAAAGCTGAGAGGAATGTGTTACCTGTCCTGAACAACTTGCTTGAGAATCGTGAGATGCAGCTTGATGATGGTAGATTCCTTGTTCATGCCACTAGATATGATAAACTATTAGAGGTAAGATTTCTGTAACTAAGTCAGGTCTTGCTCCATCTTTCAGCAGCAGACACGAAGATGATGCCAGAGGCTTAACTGCCAACATCTTTCATAGCTCGGTGACGTTGCAGTTGCATCATCTCCAGTGTCATTGGTCCTTACAAATTTCGTCGTCATAGAAACCATATTTTGTTTCAGGATCATACAAAGGAGGAGCTCGATGCCTGGAAAATGGTGCGAGTTGATGAAAATTTCCGCGTGATAGCGCTCGGATTGCCTGTTCCACGTTACCAGGGTAACCCACTTGATCCTCCACTCAGATCTCGCTTCCAAGCCCGTGATATCAACCCTCTGCCTTTCAAAGAACAACTTGACGTCCTGTATAGCATTGGCCCCAATGTTCCCCCAGAAAGGTGAGGACAGTTTATTCTCGCTTTGCTTCTAATCTAAACGTGAGCTACAACTGTTGGGTCAAGTTCAGTCAGTTTATTCAACATTTTATGTTGTGTTTTACAGGTTGTCGATGTTGTTATCATTTGCATCCACCATGAGAACACAGGAGTCACAATCTTTGGGCCTGCCTGACTTCCCACTGGACAATCTGCCTGCTGTGGTACAGATTCTGGTAAGCTACTCCTAGTGAAACTGAGTTCTGCAGTTTTTGGACCTTATAGTTGCTGTGTATTTGTAGAAAATCTGGTTGCTTTTGAAGCAGAAAGGATTGCCATGTACAAATGAAACTGAACTATCTTCTCTAATTCTGTTCTTCAGAATGCAATGCCGTCTTATCCAGAGGCTCTGTTGTTGCAACGCCTGTACCCCTACGAGCGTATGCTAGGTTCTGAAGGTCAGACAGCTGTCAAGGAGACTTTGAAGGTATGCGAGTGGTCCTACTCCTCAGGTCGTGAAAGTTGAGAGAAGCTTGCCTTCTGTTCCCTTACTTCTTATCATGCTGCTGGTTATCTGAATGTCACTGAAACTGAACATTAGATTTTGATATCTGGGAAACATCCTTGAATTTCAAAGTGAATATCATGCCTTCCCTTCACATTTCAGACCTTCGATCTTCTTCCACCGAGTTTTGCTCGTGAGGTTTCCATCTCAGAGGTGTGGCGCAAGGAAAGAGAGCACACTGCCGAAGTTACAATGCAGAACAATGGTGATAATGCCTCCATTAAGGTAGGAAATCATGATCTTTGCCTTTGTATGGATACTGGGTGGTGCAGGATTATGGGTGGTGAGCAAAGTGAAGCCAAGACAGTTTAGGTCGATTCATTTTAAGAATTCAGCTGTTTGGCTTGCACTGGTGTTGAAGTAAGTCAGAATAGACTTCATCTGGTACCTGGTAGTATTTCCACCCACATCAACTCAACTCTTTTATTCCTGCAGGTGCCTTGTGGATCTCTCTCCGAAACAGCTAATCCCGAACCTTTCGTGAGGACAGCATATCATGACAATCTACTGTTTGAGATGTTACAATCACACATGGTCAAGGATTTCTGTATTATGGGGCCACGGGTGAGTCGCATTATATTTTTAAGTTCACGGGGCTGAAGACAGTAAATTTTGCATATTTCTTCCATTCTGTTTGTTTACAGTTAAAACTCTTCATGCAGAGACTTAGTAAAAACCTTTCCTCATTTCAGGGTTGTGGTAAAAGTGTCCTTGTGAAACACTTTGCCGATCTCCTTGGTTACCATATTGAACCCATCATGCTCTACCAGGACATGACCTCACGCGACCTCCTACAGCAACGGACTACACTACCTAGTGGCGACACAACGTGGCGTAAGTCGCCGCTAGTCACAGCAGCCCTTAAAGGGAGTCTTGCCATCCTAGATGGTGTCCATCGCATCAATCCTGGAACATTTGCCGTCATACACCGACTTGTCCATGATCGAGAGTTGAGTTTATTTGACGGAAGTCAGTTAGTTCGGAAAGACAAATATGACGCCATTAAAGACGAACTTGGCGTCTCTGATGAAGAGATGCAGCATCGGTTGATCTACCCCATCCATCCTTCATTCCGTATCGTAGCGTTGTCAGAGCCTCCAGTAGCAGGCAGCAGCAAAGAGCAGTGGCTCAGCTCGGAGCTACTTACCATGTTTCTTTACCATGACATGCGTGCACTTAGTCAAGAAGAGGACACACAGCTATTGCATAAACTGGTGAGTACTCAAAACTTCCTTATCATGTGATAGTGGCCACTCCTGCCGAGGCATTCCGTGGATCTCCTTGGGTACTTTACTGTAATTGCTGTGTGTAGTGTATCCAGTCATTACCCTGTAAAACTGATCTTCTCCACATTATTCCAGGTGCCCAGTGCTGCGGACCACTTGCGACCTCTCTTGCAGTTAACTCATAAACTGCGCTCCTCCCATGATAATATGGTAAGTTTGATTATATCGGTGTTGTTGTAAATGGTTCCCAGAATAGGGACATTGTGGTAGAAATTCTGATACCAGTACATCTTTAAAGTCATAACTGCCTAACAAGTGTGACTTGACCACCATCTCAAAAATTTCAGAGCTCCTCACTTGTCTGCTTGTACTCCTCTTGTCTATCTCTGCCCACACAAGGTTTTTCATCATCCCACCCATTCACCTGCTCCTTAAAATAGGAAATTCAGATTGAATTTCAGAACATTGTCAGTTGCAGTTGTCCATGCCCAGTTTTTATGGCGTACGATTCGCATTTTACCCTCGACATGTTCTTTTCCAGTTGTTATCCCTGGCCTCATCCCTGTCCACTCGTCAGCTGCTCCGCATCGCTCGCCGCCTGGACCATTATAGCGATGAGAATCTTCATAATGCTGTTCACAAGGCCTGTCTTGCCAGGTATGTGATCAAGATTCGGTCAGTCGAGAACTTACGAAAGAAATTGTACTTCAGCTTTGTGTATTGACCTCCCACTACCTGAAAAACACTTGTTAATACATCGTTGAGAGTCTTCAAATGCTAGTAAAGACAGTCGAGTAAACAGGCCTCGTTTCTTTCAGATTCCTACCACGGACTGCCCGGTCTGCCCTAGAACAAGTCCTCGACGATGTTTCCATAAAAAAAGTAACAGAGAAGCTCTCAGTTGATGGGATTGACCGTGCAATATCATGTAAGTATAACATGGTGATTTGGGGTTGATAAAGGTTGGGCGCAGCTCATTCCTGTGGTCCTACATGTAGTTGGGTTGGAACTTGGGTTGCTGGCCTTTGGACAGTACCTTGGTCAACGTTTTGGCCAGCCCCAGGTAGAAAATTCGGAAATCATATCAGTTGCCGTGGTAGTGAATGATTTGAGTTTCTTGCTCCTATAAGGGAATGCGTGATTGTATTTCAGCGGAAGTTAAAAATGGACGGGTAAGAATCGGACAAACGGAGGTCGATCTTCACAACCCAGAAAACAAGATGAAAGTCCCAGATGTACTGTTCTACGACAATGCACAGCACCTGGCCATCATGGAGGACATGCTGAAAGATTTCATGTTAGGCGAACATCTTCTGCTTGTCGGGAATCAGGGTGTCGGAAAGAATAAGATTGTCGATCGGTTCCTGTATTTGTTGAATCGGCCGAGGGAGTATCTGCAGTTGCATAGGTAAGCCTGAATGTGAATAACGGTTCACCCAATGTGGGCCGCAGAGGATAATTCCCTAAGTGTGTTCCCATGAAACATTGGTGTCTCTTGCTTTGAATTGACATGCATGCATGTGCTGCTGTTATGGGATCTGCATCTGGGCCTAGTCAAGTAACGGTAACTACTGTCTCAGTTCAATTCTGAGAGATTCTCTTCTTATTCTCTAGGGACACCACTGTGCAGAATCTAACATTACAACCCACCGTCCTTGATGGTATCATCAGTTACGAGGATTCACCCTTGGTGAGTTACAACGATCCATTCTGTGAGGAGACTGCAAACTACTTGTCACCATGCAAAATGTCCTGTGGTCGTTGCTTTCTGTTTGGAGGCATAAAGCGTTCCTACTCATGTCCATTTTCCTTTGTGCAGGTGCGAGCTGTGAAGAATGGTCATATTCTGGTCGTTGATGAGGCTGACAAGGCCCCGACAAACGTGACGTGCATCCTGAAAACACTTGTGGAGTCGGGGGAGATGCATCTATCTGATGGCAGAAGGATTGTTAGTGGTGAGTTGTTTCATTCTTTTGAAGATTGTGAACTTGTGTTGGGTCATTTTGTGTCGGTCGAGGGAGTATCTGGACATCTGTTATCTCTATTCTGGTTTTTTCCAACATTGGAGCTCAATTTGCCATTCTCATCTTCCAATATCATATTCCAGCGAAGTCTAATCTGCCCGATAGTGATAACCTAATTCGTACCCATCCTGATTTCCGTATGATCGTCTTGGCAAACAGACCTGGGTTCCCCTTCCTCGGAAATGATTTCTTTGGTGCAATGGGTGAGTATTCATGTTTACTGTCTTTCCAGTATCCATCATGGGCATCAGTCTTGCAACTGATGAATGCACAATTTCTGAGGGCCGAAGGCTAGACAAAAGATCAGTCCTTTATGCTGTTTTCATCTGCAGGTGACATCTTCAGCTGTCACGCAGTAGACAATCCAGACGTGGAGTCAGAAATGGCCATGCTGCGTCAGTATGGTCCAACGGTATCTGAGGAGATTCTTCGTAAACTGGTGAAGACGTTTGGTGACCTCAGGGACATGGCCGATCAGGGTTTGATAAACTATCCATACTCGACGAGGGAGGTGGTGAATATGGTCAAGCATTTAGAGGTATGTCAACTCTGTATTTTCTCATCAGCTATTAAAACAGTGGAACCTGTCCTGTCTACATGTACAGAATAAAAGATATGTCTAAGCAGTTCCATGAGAATCGTAGGCACGACTCAAAATGGCAGTTGGTTGTCTTCCCGTGATCTGGTCTGCAGTGATGTGATTCTACATGTACATTTTCCTTGTTTTACAGAAATTTCCAAGTGAAGGCCTCGCCAGTGTCGTCCGAAACGTGTTCGATTTTGACTCCTATAGTAAAGAGACACATGAAATAATTGTGGAGACACTTCACAAACATGGCATTCCAGTTGGTGCCAGGAAGACCGACGTACACGTGGCTAAAACGTAAGATCTCGCACCTAGAACTTTGTTCCATTTCTTGTTCTTGTTCCTACAGTGGCAGTGTTGCAGAATTGCATCTATTGCCTCGGGAGTTCATTAAGCATGGATTTATGGGTACAATTACCCGACTGTTATTATTGGCTCTNAATAAATATTGAATTTCAAACAAAACTTTCTTGTTCATTTCTTGTGTTTGTGTTTGTTAATTCACTAAAGTGTCTTGTTAAACTCTTTCCTTTATGAACTATTCTTGAACTAATCAACTATTTCTTTGTTTCAGGATTTAATAAATAATGAATTTCAAACAAAATGTCTTGTTTATTTCAACTCTTACTTCACTGAAGTGTCTTAAACTCTTTTTGTCACAAACTATTCTTGAACTAATTAATTCTGAACTATTCTTTGTTTCAGGACATAATAAAACATGAATTTAAAACCAAACCTGACTTCATTCTTTGGTACAATGAATTGGTCACTCTGACCACATTCAGTACCACATTCTACTTGAATCTATTTGTTTTTCAACTGTAGTTGTTATCTTTTTGTGCAGAGTTTCACCCATTCTTTCTCAACATCTCATTAGTAGGCCTACATGGTGTCATTTGCATGTGTAGTATATTATTTCCCCTCGCCTTCTCGTCATATTATTCATTCATTGTATTGCATCATTATCTATGCATTATTCTGGTGTATGAATGTTACAATTTGAGTTTATGCCCTTGAATTCTGTATCCACCAAGTATTACCAGTCATCTTTGACTGGTATCTATTTCGTTTCAACAGTTCGATGTTGTTGCATTTTGTTTTTCAGCATTAGAATGTTTCGTGTATCTAATGAAGAATCTTACTGGTAGTGTTTGAAAATTCCCCATCACTCAATCAAAGATTAATACAGGGTTACATTTACAAACCTCTTAGGACATCCATCTTTTGGTGTAATACTAATGGTTTTTGTTCTAAATCAGGTGATACAATGTGATCACAAAGTTTGTTGTAATCTACCACCAGTGTTGAGTGTGAAATCATGGGAACCAACCAGAGCACTTGTTACTCTCTAACGATTATTCTGATTGGCTGAGGGGAAGGTCACGGTTAGGGTCTGCATTATATCATTAATAGAACACGTTCCCATGATTTCGCATCTCGACGGCCCTTGTGTAAAGAAAATGATGATGATTGTGTTCTACATTTGTGTTCCAGCTCCGATCTCCAAGAACATCTGTGGGTACCTTGAGGTGGTGGATCCTGTTCATCATAGAGTCAAATATATCCCCGTACCCGGGTTAGTAGATACCTTTGTATAATACTTGAATGATCAGTTGTAAAACCGTGATGAATTTAAAACACACCCTCCTACTGGAGCTCCTCATATTGGGGGAAACACATGGGCTGGTGGTGTAGGTGGTAGAGACACAGCAGGACTTGGAGGTGTGGGTGGTCCGTACCGCCTAGACGGTGGTAACCCTGTTCATCAGGTATCGGACGAGGCCAAGGCAGCAGTCCCTCTTGAAGTCCAGAAAGCGGCACGGGAGATGGCACAGAAAGCATTCAAACAGCGGATGAAGGAGATCCAGATGAGCGAATATGATGCTGACCTTTATGAGCAGTATGCTGGTAGTGTCAGGCGGCAGGTCCAGGTGTTGAGAGTCATACTGGACAGTCTGCATGTAAGTAAAACATCATTTCCTTCATAAAATTCTGTATGTCCCTTCCATCTTGCATGTTGTTCAGTCTCTCATCCCGCATTTACACTCTGGTTATTTCCATAGGCCAAGGCCAAGGAGCGCCAGTGGCTCAAACATCAGACTGATGGTGACCTAGATGATGCCAAGCTGATAGAGGGCATTACCGGTGAAAAGAGCATCTATAAGAAACGTGGAGAGCAAGACCCTGAGGTGAGTAGTTCTGGAGTTGAGGGGAGAGATATCTCTTGGACTAGAGGGAAGGAGGATCACAGAAAAACTGAACCTCAGCGGTGATAGGTGCTGATGTTTTCACTGCGCAACTCTGACAGCTGACATCTGGGAAGTTGTATTGGTTTTCGTTCATGACAACCACCATCATCTCTTGCAGCTCGGCAGCCCCCAGCAGAAGCCCAAGAGGTTGAAGCTTGTGGTGGATGTGTCTGGGAGTATGTATCGTTTCAACAGCCATGATGGTCGCCTGGAGCGGGAAATGGAAGCCATCTTGATGGTCATGGAGGCATTTGAGAAATATGAACACAAGTTCAAGGTCAGTCAATTGTTTTATTCAAATTTCCCCAAACAAACTCCTGAACTGTTCTTGCAAATAAATTACCAGTAGTGAGTATTCAGCTCTTCTGAACTGCCATCAGGTTGTGTTCGTTGGTTCATATCAGGGCCTAGAGACCTCCACATGTCATGAGTTGGTCTTTGCTGTGATGTCATGATGTGTGAAGGTCGCTTTTCACACAATTAATCTGAAACAGTAATCTTACCTTGACTGTGAATGCTTTGTCTTCTGCAGTATGACATAGTTGGACATTCTGGTGATGATTATGACGTCAAGTTTGTGAAGCCAGAGAAGGTTCCAACGAATAACAAGGAGCGACTTGATATTCTCAGGGTGAGTACATTATCATTGACCCATTCACCTTGAGCGCCATACGTCTAGCTGGCAACCATGATCTTCACTCTCGATGCGATGTCATCTCATACAGAATCTGATGAGTCACAAAGGCAGCTTGGCCCTCTGTCAGTTTACTTTTGACTTCTGTCTTTTTACAGATGATGCACGCCCACTCTCAATTCTGTTGGAGCGGTGACCACACGATCCATGCAACAAAACACGCCATCGAGTCCATTGCCAAAGAAGAAGCGGATGAACGTTTCGTTATTGTCCTCAGCGATGCAAACTTCGACCGTTACGGCATTCCTCCAAAGAAGTTTGCAGAAATCCTCACTTCGGATGAGGAAGTGAACGCCTATGCTATCTTTATTGGATCCCTGGGTGACCAGGCTTCAAGGTATGTTGAGAAATTTGGATTATCAGCTGTGGAAGGGGACCTCACTGTATATATATATATATCACGATACTTAATAAAGCGCAGTATCCAACCAATATCTTGGTCGCTCAAAGCGCTGTACAAGAGAATTATGGAGAAAGATAGTTATTCATCAAAGGCCTGAGTGAAGAGAAAGTGTTTCAGCTGCTTTTTGTAAATTTCGATGCTGGTGCAGTTACGGACCTGGTCTGGTAGCTTATTCCACAGATGAGGGGCACAAACAGAGAACTTGTCATCACTGTAGCCATGGGCAAGAGGAAAAGGGGAAATTATCCTTTTAATGACCCTTCATCGTTTGTGGAAGATGTGGATTACTTATCGATAATCGTTCTAAGATTTCTCAACCTTGTCTCTTTCAGACTGAGTAAACAGTTACCCTCGGGCAAGGCATTTGTCTGTCTGGACACCAAGAAAATTCCTCAAATCCTGCAGCAGATTTTCACCTCTTCTCTCTTGTCTACAAGATGATGACAAGTTTCATTATGGATGTTGTGAAAATGAAACTTACCGGTACTGCGAAACTTCAATGTGAAGATTTGAGTGATCTGTGATACGTACTGTATGGTTGGGAAACCGTTATTTGATAAGGAGCCTATTTCATGACGATTCCAAGCCTCTAATTTCCTCACTCGCCATTCCCTAGAAATCCCCTGCTGTGTGAGCTGACCTCCATGCCCTCATTGTTTACCGCACTAATGAATTTGCCGATAACACCTGACCCAGCATGAACTTTAGAGCCATGTGCAACCAAGTCTGTCTTTGTTTCTGCTTGGCACGATTATGTAACAACACATGTTTTGCTTCTGATACCCATATCACCTCATGGGTCATGGGGTTGCTCTCAGCGGGATGCCTTGTATCAATAAACAATGATGCTAATTCTGGATTCAGGCTGGTAAAATCGTACCGGTCGGGTTCTAATGGTTTTACCAGTTATCACGACCGGTAGGTTAGGAGATAAATTTTAAAGGCTTGGTAGCGTCATGTATACTTTGTTGATTAAATTGGGAAGTGAATGATGTAATTGTGTAATGCAGTGTTTATATGGGAGATAATATAAGGGTAGCATGTTTTACTTTGACTTTATTTTGATAATTTGTCATGTTTGTATGTGTTTTTCTGTATGTATGTGTTGTCAGTCTCTGCTGTCTGAAGAGAAGATGCATCTTGCCCTGACAAGTGTGCCTATCACTCCTTTCCTCGTTCAGAGCGAAGGGCAAAGAGACCCTATAGGCCTTGATATGTCAAGATGGACAAGATGTGGAATGCTGATACGGCAAGCAAGTCTGAAGAGATACCCCAGGTGAGTCTGGAAGTCGAAATAGCTTTGCCCTGTCCGAGCGTGCACATTGAACAAACCTGTTCCTTCTCATAATACCTGACTATCTATCGAGTTGTTTTTATGGCCTGTATTTCAGACTAACAGTAATCATCCTGTAGTATTTGGACTCTTGAAATTTGAGTTGAGTTGGTCTTTGCTATCTTGTCATTCCAGGCTGCATAAGAGAAATGAGCTCTGGGTGCTCTCTGCCTCTGCAGTGAAGAAGACTACCGTACCTATGTCATCACCTGTGATGGCTTCAGAAACAAAGTTCTATGGGCAGCTGGTCAGGAACAAGGGCCGTACGTCATCCACACACCAAAATGACTATGGAGGTTTCAGAAGACTTCTAAATTCTGGACAGCTGGTCGGGAACACAAGATTCGATTCTGGTTTCCTACCCTTGTAAGGGTCACTTCAAACCCTGGCCTTTGCTAAGTGGATGTCCTACGGTATCTCAAAACCAATCCTATGTAATTGTCTTTCTTCCATAATTAGTTAATAGGCCTATTTCTTGCCTTGCCCTGTGACAACACCACGACGTCCGTCGAGGGGCCCCGAAGACCACAGCTGTCGCTCTCCACGGTCGAAGTGGAAACTGTTCATTCGGGTTTATCACGACATGTCAGGCAAAAAAATGTTTTCAATTTTTCTGTGATTTCTTCATTTCCTTGTCTAAATAACTCCTATTTTTCGACTGTTAACGAGGCCTGATGTTGCCCTGGCTTTGTGACTGTTAAGATGACTGTTGGATGGGTAACATTGGATGTTGGGGATCAGGCACGTAACCTCATTTTGTGAAACCTACACTACAGACGGACAGACAGGCCCATCCCATCATGCCCATGGCCATGTCATCATCATTCATTGATCATAGCCAACCAGCCTCAGGACTGTCATTTGGAGGGACCACAGGGACTTGAGGCATGCATTGCAGGGGTGGNCACGTAACTTCATCATTTTGATTTTGTGAAAGTTCATGCACCTCATCATCATCATGACATCATGCATGACCCACTCTCAACAACAGCACATGCAGTTCAACTTCAATTCAATCCTGCTGAGCTGTCTTCATACTAGGCTACATAGGCCTACACAGTTGAGTTGACAGTAGGCCTACACTACAGACAGGCCCATGTCATATGTCATTTGAGGGACTGCATGCCTTTTTCGGTTGGTGATTGTCCATTTTTTTGCATCTCATACCCCATATAGTTCGGTTATTCTGAAAAATACCTTGGAGCAAGTACCGAAATTACTCTCAGAATACCGGTAGGGCCTAGCTGAGCTGGGCAGCATAGCATGATCATGATGATAGGCCTAGGCCTCCTAGCGGCCCGCTTCTCTTCTGTTCCTAAAAGTGTTGTCTGATGATCATGATGATGATCAGAGTCAGTCAGGGATTCGGCGTGTCAGGCCCTGTTTGTTATTGGTAGGCCAAATTGTTCACTTTTTGGTATCACGCAAGCATAGGCCCAGCGACTTGTTTAAAAAGTTGGTTAGCATAGGATACGAGGCCTGAGATGTTAGGTCATTAGATTAACCGGCATGTAGCCTAGGCTAGTTCGATAATTATCAAATGAAGTTATTCCAGCATAGACCAGGTAGTATGATTAGGCCTATCATATACTTAGGTCAATTAGGTGAGCATAGGCCTATGAGGAAATAGGGCTAATTCAAAGTACCCCGGTATTTCACCAAGTTATATTTCAAATAACAAAACTATGGGGTGGGATGCAAAACTGGACAGTTGCCCATCTCTTCCTGTACCAATATTTGATGGTTGGCCATCTCTTCTTTAGAATCTGTTTTATCATGTCAATTAACTCTGACATTTACAACTGTATTGATACTGTCATGATGATTGCCCTAAAATTGTATGTAGTGTACCCATGGCTGAAGTTTAACTTGCAAAAGAATTGTCTTTTTCAGGCTTTGATCTATGATGTTAATGGAAGGGCAAGGATTGAAGATGGACCAAAAAGAGTAAGTTGCAATATCAGTGGTTGTGAGTTATGTTATGCCTTTGTAAGGGACAAAAGAGCCTTTTTCAAACCTGCAGGTTTGGTGTACCGTATGTTAAAATTGATTTGAGAAGAGACTGATTGATTGACCAAGACACTGATTCAGTGATTGATTGACCAAAACTCCCTATTTCAGCTCTTCCTCTTTCGTGAGAAGTTTCAAATCTTGACCCGCTTCTCAGCTGACCAGAACCAGTACTTGAAAGTGAGATATCAGGATGGAAAGGTGGAGCACATCCCTGGGTAAGCCTCACACTTCATCTAACCTGGCAAAGTTACAGGTACGGTAGAGGATATTTATGACCTACTGGGTATTCATCTCCTGTTCTACACTTGTTGTCTCCAACCTGACTGGAACCAAGATTTTCTGACAGCTTCAGAAAGCTCTACTACTATGATCTTTGCAGCAAATGGATGTATCAATCAGCCATTCTTATCCACTGAAGTTGTTCTTATGGTCTTGCATTTCTTCTTTTCAGTCCATGCTCTATGTTTCGAAATCCTCTGAAACACCGGAGCATAGAAAACAAGCAAGGCATCTCCCTTGATGCTAATGAACTTGTAGTGGTTTATAAACAGGATGAGAAGACAAAAGAAGTCACACGCTCTAGTCAGTATGGACCTACATTACATGTTCCAAAATCAAATGAATGGTAAGCATTTCGTGCTCCGTTTTAACATCAGTTCAGTTGCAACTCTTTATACTTATGCAACTTGTCCTTTCTACAAAACTGCAAGTTTGATTTTGACCAACTGATTTCTCTATCTGTCCAGGTTGCACGAGTTCAGCTGGCATGGGACGGACCCAGACAACAAGACCAGGAAATTACCAGACACTCTTCGATTTACCAAGCTGCAGATCATTCCAGACCAATTCTACTACAATGTATGTACTACTTAATTCATATCTGTAAAGTGCTTTGAGTTAGAACGGCTATGATGTCCATCACTCTTGGTTCCTCAAAAAGTATACCGGTAGATCTGATAGATTCCGGGTATGGCCCTCGACCATCGGCCATGCTATTACCTGGTAGTACCCATTCATGCCATGATACTTTTTCTGTAGAAGGTGTCTTGTCTTTTCAGGTGGATGAAGTAAGGACCTCAGATGATGCCTTGATGCGGGTCAAACTCATGCTGTTTTATGAGATAAAAGATGTTGAGCGTATGGTGAGTCTTTCTGGCCACTTTTCATGAGAAAAAGAAGAAATATGCTATCTCCTTTTGCTCCTTCAACTATTTGCTTACTTGGCTCTCAAATTGCTCAAACCATGCCTTTTCTATTTCCAGCTTGCCACTACTCAAGATCCAATTGCAGATTTCATAAAGTGAGTACCAGTAGATATGTGATCTGCTTTCGGTTCATCTCAAATAGAAGAGCCACTAGACGTCCCAAGGACCTGTTTTGTTGCTCCATAAATCTTACTCTGACGTCTTTATTTTCCAGTTGTGTTCAGGCTGATGTAATTGCGTTTGCTTCTCAGCTCAGGTAGGTTGTTTTCTGAAAAGATCATCTCTCCACCCGCCCCATCTGTCAGTATTGTCAACTCTGGGTTGTAAGAAACTGTCCAAGACAGGTTGCTCCTAAGAATTTTGATTCTGCCCCTTGTATCGTGCGTGTAATCAGTGTTTTATGTCCCTGACACAGCCAGAAATGAGAGTAGATAAGGTTAACTTTCGCAATCAGGTCTCTGAACGATCATGAGTATTCTTTATCTTGCAGTTATCTTGAATTCATCGAAAAGTCATCCAACTTGAATGAACTAGAGAACTACCCACAGTTAACAGCTTGTGCAAAGAGAATTGGATATGAGATCTCCAAAGTGGTGTTCAGGGGTTACTTTGCAAGTGACAAGTTACAGAAAATGCATGACAGTGCTATTGAGAAACGGACTCAGCTGAAAATACAGGTAACTCTCTGGTATTCTGTTTGTTCAGTGTAAAGAATGAGTATCTTGTAGGTTGTGCTCCTACTGGCGAATCCTAGAACTAGCACTATAGTCCGTTTAAATCATCTGGAGCTCGATGCCATCGAGCTATGGGCATATGTCAGTCAAAGCCCTAGTAACCGGACAACAGTGAACTTAGGGTTTACTCTAAACGGTCCAACACACATTTGTTTTCTAACTAGCTGAACCTTGGTTTGAAATAGAACATGCAACTAGGCCTTGATTCCAAATTGAGCACAGGCTGGAAATGTCCTGTCAATAAAAGGCATTTCGATAGCCAGACTTCACCAACAATACCAAGGTGTGCCTGACAACCAAAGGGTCCTCCCATTGAGCTCCAGATGATTTAAACGTACATGTGTACTATAGTTCCCCATCTGGTAGGCCACTGTGGCTCAGGCCTAGCAAACTTGACCCTTTATCTCAAAGTTGCAGTGGAGGTTCCCCTCTGTTTTTCAGTATGAATCAGAAGAACAGAACCAGATGTTGACAGACATGAAGCTGCGGAGCGAGGTGGAGAGAGCAGAGCTAGAGCAGACGATGCAACTGGAAGAGCTGAAGCATGTCCATTCCATGCAACTCTCAAAACTTGATCACAAGCTTACATTGGGAAAACAGGAACAAGAGAACAGGTTGAAGAGGCTGCTAGCTTCACATAAGGCACAGGTTGAGGTAAGAGGACACCTCCCTATTAAGGACACCAATGTTCAGTCCCAAATATACACTCAATTATTCAGGCTATCGGCCTCAAACTAAAGTTTTCCAATTTATGAAAATTGTCAGTTGAGTTTGAGGTCACTGGTCAGAGCGTATCCCAAATTGGTAATTTCGTATCAGTTTGACCTCTGTAGTCAGAACACCTCTATAGGCTCTCAATTCAGGTCATTATTTGTAAGTTCAAAGGCGTCCTTAGTCAGGAGGTTCCACTTTATCATGGTGTCATATCAAAAGCCAATTGCTGACCCACTGATTCGTTGGCTGATTGATTGCTAATAACGTTTTGCTTTCAGGCTAAACAAGCAGCAAATGAACAGAAACTTGAGGAAAACAAGAAGCTCAAAGATCTTGGCGTTAATCTTAATGAATATATCCTCAGTCAGCACCGGATACCAGACCGTACAGTCAAGATCATCGCGGCAGAAGGAACGACCAACTTCCACATGCACCGGAACTAGAGTCAAAAGATGGAGCAACCCATGAGGTCCTTTTATGTGGTAGAAAGGTGGCCATCTGTGATGGATTCATTGAGAGATATCTCATGTTCTCAGGGGCAGTAAAGCATCAAGAGTGAACAACTCCATGTTTTACACCTCAGTCTCAATATTGTTGTTGAAGTGTGATCACCTCATCAGCTATGATAGTCCCAGGAACAAATGGTTTCATGTACCGGTATCATGACTCAAGCTGTCCTGTGGTGTTCAAGTGCCATCATTCTAGTCTTATTTCATCTACATGTATATGTATGTCCGTCAGTTTTGCCCTCTACAACCTTCACGCCCCTCAGTCAATGAATTTCACACTGCTGGGTTGCCTTGGCAAATTTGCCGGATAGCCTGGGTAGAAATTCACAAACATGGCCTCGTCGGCAAGTTCACAACCAGTGCCTGATGATGGCTGTACTTGCTGACGGAATATTGTGTATTTATACTTACAAATTCA
Organism: Notospermus geniculatus; assembly: GCA_002633025.1. Taxonomy (NCBI): domain Eukaryota; kingdom Metazoa; phylum Nemertea; class Pilidiophora; order Heteronemertea; family Lineidae; genus Notospermus; species Notospermus geniculatus. The sequence continues at coordinate 13,288 of NMRB01001568.1, read as the reverse complement.
GTGTGATGTGATGGTAAAGTGTCTATATTTAAGAAAGTCAAATGTAACTTTTACATTGTATTGGTAGATTAGAAGTAAATATATTGATCAAAGTCTCTCTTGTTCGTTGTTTTTGTTTTATCCTCCAGTTGTGTCATATTTGCATCTGTAAAATATGCCTGTTCTTATATTTGTGCTCAGCTCCGTACACAATGAGCTCATTTCTGAAACTTGTTCAGTGTTTCATTATGTCGTCTTCATCGTTTCATTTCTGTGTTGCTAAAAATACTTGTTCCTTATGCATGATCACTAACTGTGCTTTCTTCTTCAGGAATAAAAGAAACATGATTGAGACATACCGCTACAGTGTTGTCCAGTATGCGTGAGGCGTGATCGAGTTCGCAGTCCCATCTTTTAAATAAAAGATATTGTTCTCACCTTCATTCATTGTTCTTTTCTGTCACAAGTCTCCCTCATTCTTGCCTTCCATTTCATTCAAATACATATAATGTCATGACCCTGCTTTCAGTGTGGCGTTACAGGCCTTGCCGTTTGACGGGCGCGATTTTGCATGCACCTCGCAAACAATAGAATTTGTATTGTTTGCGAGGCGCATGCAAAATCGCGCCCGTCAAACGGCAAGGCCTGGCGTTATGGCTTTGCATTTATGTGTATCTTGTGCTTTGCCATATTGTTGCCCTGGTAGTAGTTGCAGTACTCTTGTGTGTCCTCATCTTGGTCTGCACTAACAGGGGAACCTCCATTTGGGGACAGTCTATTCAGTACACCTTATTCACGAATTTTGCCATTTCCAACCCCTGTAATTAGGCCACCTCTCAAGTGAGGCCTGTCCATAATAGAGAGGTTTACTTAACAAAAGGTAAATTTAAGGCTAAGGTCAGATAGTTGACATTTATTATATTTTTGCATGCAATGTAGTAAAATAAGTACATTTCCATTACTCTCATCAAACCTCCTAAGATAGACTGGAATTTCTGGCGTCCATTATTTCATGATGCATTGCCATCAGGGCATTGTATGTTGCATAGGCCTACTTAGATGCATCACATGAAGTCGTAACGACCCCGATAAATTTTCATAGGGTTGCCTACATGTACGTCATATTTAATTACCCGTAATGACTCCAAAATGTAACTAATTAGTAATAGTAATTAAGGAGTAGACTTGAGAATACATTTCATTGTGATAAATTACCTACAAATTTTACACCTTGCTGAATGAGTATACTTTTCCTCATACTAGTATTCTGTTTTAATTGGTCTATGACTAGTCTTCATGTTCATGACATAGCGATGTTCAAGTACAGTCACAACCAGAAGTTTTGGTAAATCACCAGAACTTGGGTTTCTCCGAGTCGAGTCCCACTCAATCGTAGTACGGTATCTTGTTTGATATTCTCTGTATGACAAAATTACAGCATTGTTCCCCACAGTGCTTCCACGTAGATTAAGAAAATTTCACCAAACAGTTTTCACACTTCTAAAGAAAGAAGGCCCAAAGTCATATGACAGACCTCGTCACTTGCCTTGTCGTGGTCCATCGGTGTTGCATGCAGGAAGTACAGTACAGGTCACAATTGACATCCCAACAGCTTCGCGTAAGTTACTCGTAAGTTACGTGTAACACGAGTAACTCACGGCTTTGGTTTCGCGTAACTTACCACGTAATTCGCCAAAATCGCGTAACTCGCCTCGTAAATCACTGCGTAGCTAGCGAAATTTGCGTGACTCACCTCGTAAGTTGCGCGTAACATAGCTCGTGAGTTGTTGCGTAAGTTACGAGTGACTTACGAGTAACTTACGCGAATTTAGGGATGTCAATTGTGACCTGTACTGTAACAGTCCACTCTATTACAATCTTATCCACTATTTTGGTATTGACATCTTGGGAAACAAGGCCTGGAAGCCCTCCTCTGTACTATTACCAACAAGCTTGTCCAGTACAGCGAAGTATCTGCAATGAAAGTTGATTTGTGGTCCAAAGTTAGAATTGAGATACATGTAAAACTTCTCGCTGCACTTTAGCTTGGTTCTGAAGTGTATCATTACAAGCCAATATCATGTAGAAATACGATCGATTTCGAACAGATCTTGCAGGAATTGTTCATTTTTCACCAAAAACTTACCCAGAGATCTGCTTGTCTAGCCATTCCCTATGACAAAACCCTGTAATCCATGACTTGGTTAATTTCTTGACTCCCAATTTACAACCCAGCAGGGCTCCGGCTACGGCACCATTTGTGTCTGCATCTCCTCCCTAAAGAATGGGAAAAAAGGGTCATCATGAACATTTCTGATTACTTCCACCCATATTCTGGGTTAAGGAGCTATCATGCTTCAGTTTGATGCAGGTCGTTAGACCTACTGTTGTGACATAAGCTGCCAGCCAAGATCAGGGCAGCTGATGATAACCCCTCATTTATTAATTCCCTGAAACCCATCAATTGCATATGATTATGGCCTTCATTTCGGGGGCTTTGTGAAAACTTCCTAATGTCCACTAACCTCCATGATAAGGGTTTCCAGGGCCTTCCTGAAGTCCTTCTGTCTCAGGGCCCAGAACCCACTTCCCATGCACTTGAAACAGTAACCTATCTTCTTCGCCTCGTCAAGTTGCAATGCCGCCAGATCTTTGGCATACATGTGAAAGTGAAGCTCTTCAATCTGAAATTGTCAAAGAAAATGTCATGGGTTGTCACATTCGTCAGTGTAACAGCCATGTCACCTCTCAGTTTGGAGGCATATGATTTGTTTGCCCGCCTTGGTAAACTGCCCATGGTAGATGGGATCTGCTCTGTTTTTGCCCACATGGACATCAATTCATAAACTGTATATTGTCTACAGCGAAAGTAATATTCGAGCTGGCAGTCGATTCAGTGAATCCCCATCATTATATACCTGCTCAGGTTCCGTCAAGCATTGTTTGGCATACTGGTAGCTCTCTGCAATGATGGCCTCTATGTCATATTTTTCCTTCTTCATGTGTTTTTCTTGTCGCTGGAGCATCATGGCTATTGCTGTTGTCACGGCAACACAGGATGCTTGGCATCTGAAAAGTTTCATGTGTTATCATAACCAGTCAGAGAAAATCCCTGTTTCGGAAATTTGTTTGCCCTTCATGGCAGGTCTTATCCGGGGGTTCTGGGTTCCTCATATACATGTATTACAATGCAGATTTTTTCAAATACCTACCTTGGATCAGCATGGGTTGTCTGCCCGATTTCTTTTGTATTCTTGATGACATTTTCAATATTCTTGTAGTCATGGATACCAAGAATTGATGTCCGCATGGTGGAACCATTTGGGGCCACATGGCGTCCAGTTCGCTCCCAGATAATATGGGCTGCCTGAAAAACGTAGTGGTAATTCAAGACACAGGCCAACTTGGCTTGGAAGTAGTGTTTCTGCCAGAGGGGGGATGATACCCCTCCTCAAACATTTCAAGGAGGGGATATCCCCCTCAAGTTTGCAGACTAACCTTTTTCAAATATCACTATTTTCACTTCAGTAGTGTTTTTCTTCAATTTTCATGCAGAAGGAAGATTAATTTTGCATTTTGGAGTGTAAAAATGACCCTGGAGGCCAGTTTTATAACCAAAACAAATAAAAAATAATTTTTTGAGTGTTGGAAAAAAATTTTCCAAAAATTTTTTTTCAAGAAAAATGTTCAAAAATTTTTTATCCAAAAGATTTTTTCAAAAAAATTTGTTGAAAATTTTCTCCCCCCTCGACAATCCTGGCGGAAACCCTGAGTACGGTAGGCCTATAATCTTTCCCAGTATGACTCAATGTTGCGCGATACTGTATTGGAAATCGTGTCTGTGGGCCGTATTGTGGATATGAACTCGTAGAGATGAGGTTTAACTCATTACATGACTCGCTGAGATGTGTGCCACCAATTTTCAGTTTGGAAGGAGTCCATATGAATGTTTTTCTCTCAAACTATCCTTGCCCAGCCTGATTCCAGGTTACCATGGTTACCTTCCCCTCCACTAGATAGACATGACTTTGAGTTCACCACCTACCTCAGTTGGATTTTCGTCAAACTTCTCATGAAAAAGCACAGCATTTGTTGTGGCTCCTATCCCCATGCCTCCATAATCTCCCAGTTCCTGAAACCCTGACCTAGCCCACTTCTTAATTCTTTGACCAAAGTCGACTGGCACAATCTGAAATGATGTACAAAAGCTTGCTTTCAGTGGGAACTTGTTACCAGGCAGCCTTCCACAACCACTGTGAGTGTAGAGTGAAACCTCACATAGCACTAGCAGATAGGCCTACCTCTGCCAGGAGGACACCTCCCTATTCAGGACAGTAAAGGCTGATGGTGACATGTCTGGGGACATCAGGTCATAGTTGTCTCTTTGAATTGGGACATTCAAAACATAAACCAGATTGTAAGGACTTTTTGTGTACCGGTATTTTCAGCAATATTGGTTTGGCCACCAGAGGGCCAAGACAAAAATTGAGAAAGTGCTATTCCTCCTGAACTAATAGCAGAATCTCCACGAGATTTTTATCACCCAAATACTTGCCTTTCCATCGTTATCCCGCAGCGACTGCATAATCAGAATCATCTGATCGGAGTCATCTGTCCAGTCTCCAGTTTCCCACCTCTCCCGGTGCATGTCCGGTATCTTTTGTTTGTATTCCAACTTTGAGTGTTTCCCATAATACTAAAAAAATAATGCACAGTAGGGCCTAGTTTACAGAGGATCAGTTGAACTCAACAGAGACAATGTGGAGGGGGTCAGCAGACAGACTGCGGCCCCGTGCCACAAGTGTATGTTTTGTAACAGTTGATTTAGTGTTTTCAGAATGGGGGCGCCACCTCCTCTTTCATGCATTAGTAGGCTAGATACCAGTTTATAGGCCCACAAAACCGGCAGGATTTTGTCGACAAGGTCCCAGTCATATCCTACCTTTTTGGCCGTTTCCTTGTCTAGAAACTCTGTCAATAGTCCAATGGCATCTCCCGCACAGTTACCATAAATGGTCCCAATGATGTGGTCCAGTGTTTCCTTAAGAGAGATATTGGGCTGATGTGAAAAAGAGGTAGGCCAAATGAAGATTTGCAGAACCCCCACCCCAGGATGTCCCTGTCTGAAGCGGCCTTCGGTGTTGTCCGACAGTTGACTCGTGACGCACCATGCATGATATGGCGCGAACTTCAAATTTCGCGCCAAAACCACCCCCCACGTTGCGAACAAAGAGCAGATCACGGCAGATTAGGTTCGGTGCCGCAGTGCCTCTCGCACGCATGATCTAGCTATGGATTTACAAAACTGATAGGCCTACACAGTTCAATCAGTGCCCCCCATCTGTTGGCAGGGCTAATTGACGAAAAATAGGCTATGTGCCTTGGTGGGCCACACTCCGACCTTGATTCCGGCACTTCCGTGTCGTAGTGGACTTACCTTCGTCTCCTCACGGTCTCCCGCGCTTGTAGCCATGGTAGCCATCGTCCTCAATCTGGCCTGCTGCAGCCTACCCGTTTGTATCAATAAGAGTTGGTTCACATGCCTTGTATTGCAGTTTCCTCCCGAGTTTCCTCTGGCCAGTTGGGAAATGAGTGTTTTCGGTGATAATAATGCAATGCCCAATTTCACTGATGACATCATCTCGTCGACCCGAGCGTCTTCTTTTGGACGCATCGCGAAAATTATCAAGAATGGCGGGAATTTTGATTTTCCCGCGTCCAGTCGGCATGGTGCGTCAGTCAGGCGCCTAGGATTCCATGTTTGTTATTCCAGTGTTTATAGAGTGGGTCCTCTCCATTAACCCTTTGACTGCCAAGTGGCATTCACTTTCACAACTTCAAAAATCTACCAAACCCTATCTTTACCAATGTGAAACACTATAGTGTTTGACAGACTTGGAAAGCTTTGACATGGAAAGCTTTGACTGAGTGCTTTCAAATGAACAGTGGGTATACCCGCTGTTCATTTGAAAGCACTCAGTCAAAGCTTTCCATGTTTGAAAGCACTCAGGATTTTCAAAGCTTTCCATGTTTGAAAGGACTCAGTCAACAGGTCAAAGCTTTCCAATGACTCTACACAGGCCTATGGTTTCGGGAATTAAGCCTAACACTGGTGAAATGCCCATGTCATGGCATCGAAATGTAACTGATACTAACTGAGCCGAAGACTTTACAAATACACTTCATGATAAATTTATATCTCTAGATTTTACACTAGCTGAATTAGTCTAGGCCCTACTTTCCCTCATACACTTCAGTTTGAGTTGACGCCTACTGTTATAGTCTCTTGACATAAATGACATAAGGTTGTTATGCTGCTGCATTTGGTCCAGCAAAGTGACATTGTGGGGACATGGGAACCCCCTATCACTTCATGTGATGGGGAGGAAACCTGTCACCCCCTATAACTTCATGTGATGGGGAGGAAACCTCAGTGTCACCCCCTTAACTTCATGTGATGGGGAGGAAACATCAGTGTCACCCCTATAACTTCATGTGATGGGGAGGAAACCTCAGTGTCACCCCTATAACTTCATGTGATGGGGAGGAACGAGACTTCTTTGATTCCGTAGGTTTTTGTCCAGGCACTGTGGTTTCTCCCACATTATCTGTACAATTTGGTGTTTCAGAGTTTGTCCACTATTTAGGTATTGACATCTTGGGAAACAAAACCTGGTAGCCCTCCTCTGTGCTATTGCCAATGACTTTGTCCAGTACAGGGAGGTATCTGCAAGAAGGAAAGGTACCGGGTATACATATTTACTGGTCAAGAGCTTGGTTCTATGACATGCTTGTTTGTGCTATTTAACGGATCGATTTTGAACTGATATTTTGGGAAATCCAAAGAACGAGAAAGCACAAAAATTGACACACAAAATGCTAAATATCAAAGAGTCAACTTCCAGAATCTTGCAAATTTTCGACCCCAAGCGGGGTCTTCCCCAGGCACTTCTCAGTTGGAGCATGGAGGTATAAAATATACCTCCATGGTTGGAGAGACCAGAAAAAACTCGACTTACTCAGAGATCTGCTGGTCTAGCCATTCCCTATGACGGAACTCTGTGAGCCACGACTTGGGTAATTTCTTGACTCCCAATTTACATCCCAGCAGGGCTCCGGCTACGGCGCAGTTCGTGTCTGCATCTCCTCCCTAAAGAATGGGGAAAAATAGATCATCCTTAGCGTTTCGATCATTTCTGATTGCTTCTGATTCTTGCACTGCATTCATTCAAACACTGTATAAATGTCTTGCATGTATATTGATTGACAGATTGATTATTTGATTGATTGATAGTTTTGATTAAAACGTATGGGGTTAATGACCACTAACCTCCATGAGAAGGGTTTCCAATGCCTTCCTGAAGTCCTTTTGTCTCAGAGCCCAGAACCCACTTCCCATGCACTTGAGACAGTAACCTATGTTCTTTTCCTCATCGAGTTGTAACGCCGCCAGGTCTTTGGCATACATATGAAAGTGAAACTCGTCAATCTGAAATTGACAAAAGGAAATGTGCATGGGTCACATTTGTCTGTAATAATAGTAAACATAAACTAAAGTCGTCTCCGAACTTTGCGAATTTTCGATCCCAACCGGGGTCTTCCTCAGCATCCCAGAACTGAATCAACTTTGTTTACTATCATTTTGTGTGTCGTTTTTATGCTCTATGTTTTTGGTAACAGACATTTCACTGCTGGACATTTCAGTGCTGTGGCCGAATGGTCGGCGCACGTAAGTTCTAAACTTGGGTGTAAGACCCCTATCGGCCAGCGTAGAAAATGATAAAGGGCGACACTTGTGCTGGTTTTCTCTGGCTGCTCTGGTTTTCTCCTACACGACTCGGACATCTTGTCCACAGCTACATAGTATTTGATGCCAGCATCTCCATTATTCTGTACCTGGTCCGGTTCCGTCAGGCACTCTTTGGCATACTGGTAGCTGTCCGCGATAATGGCGTCTATGTCGAATTTCCCCTTCTTCATGTGTCTTTCTTGTCGCTGGAGCATCATGGATATTGCTGTTGTCACGGCAACGCAGGATGCCTGGCATCTGCAAGATTTCATGCATTAGTCATACTGTATGTTTACATTCATTGCGTGCTGGAAACGGCAACTCTGACTTCACAGAGCAGGCCTTCTCCAGGGGCTCTGGTTTCCTCCTGTATTATGCCGATGAAATCCTGAGCCAAAGTACACTGCAGTGTGTATTATTGCTATTGGGTTTATTTTGGAAAAAACATGTAGGCCTATACCTACCGTGGATCAGCATGAGTTGTCTGCCCGATTTCTTTTGTATTCTTGATGACGTTTTCAATATTCTTGTAGTCATGGACACCAAGTATCGATGTCCGCATGACGGAACCATTTGGGGCCACATTACGCCCTCTTCTGTCCCAGATAAAATGTGCTGCCTGGAAAAATTTATATTGAAACCTTTTAAACAGTGAGCAGTATTAACAGTAAGGACCCCCCCCCCCCGTAAAAAGTACCCGAGGTCGAAACCCCAAGGCGCGTCGGCGAGGGTTTGGGCGTAATCTGAAGATGGTTATTTTCTGAGTTAGAATTGCCTACCTCAGTTGGATTTTCTTCAAATTTCTGGTGAAATACCACAGCAGTTGTTGTGGATCCTATCCCCATGCCTCCTTCATCTCCTAATTCCTGGTACCCGCGTCTGGCCCACTTCTTAACTCTGCGGCCAAAGTCAACTGGATCAATCTGAAATGGTTAGGCCAGACTTTTTTTATTGGTTGGTTCACATAATATGTGAAGAAAAACTTCTCTCTTACAACTGCATCTCAGGGACTGCATCCCAAATGAGGGCTGTCAGAGTGGCGCAGTGTAAACATCGGGGCCTGTCGTCTTTGGGGTTTCACGTTCAATCCCCAGTCGGACCGATTCTTCATGTGTGAGAGGGTTAAAGGAGCACGGTATTGCCACTTTTTCTCGACAGACGGCGCCACCGCGCCACTCTCCAACCCGAGAGTTTAACTACGTTTCGGTGAATGACCCGATTTACTGCGTACATTTTGTAATGCATTTTTGTAGTTCGTATTACTGCCGCTAGGTGGCTCCCTCTACGTCGGCAGTCAAATAACGCATTTGAGATCCAATACCGTGCTCCTTTAACTAATCCAACTTTTTGGCTACTCTTCCTAAATATTTATTTGTGAAAGGGTTACTCTCTCTGGTGGTTGAGATTTCTGTGGGCACTCCGGCTTTCTCCTACTGTACATGTATTCACCCAATATTTTAGACTGCGGTATCACTCGGCTCGCAACTCAATATTTTGATAATAGTGAGGTTTAGAAATCAAACGATAAACGTAAACGTTAACGACTACGTTATTTTGTGCCGAAAATGGAATATGAAATCTGGTCAATGTGTAGTATGAAAAATAACGTCGTCGTAAACTTTACGTTTGTCGTTTGATTTCTAAACCTCCCTATTGTTTACCACCTAACTTGCCTTTCCATCGTTATCACGCAGCGACTGCATGATCAGAACCATCTGATCAGAGTCGTCAGTCCAGTCTCCGATCTCCCACCGCTCACGGTGCCTGTCCGGAATCTTATGCTTGTATTCCAGCTTCCAGTGTTTCCCATAATGCTAAAAGAATAATAAAGGTTTTGAGGGGGTCCGTTGAAAAGATGCGCATTCAGGGGGCACAAATGGCGCACTCGCCCCCCTCCTTTTACATACCACTCAGGTATATTTTTCACCTCGATTTCGAGTATTTTCAGTGTGGGTAGAAGTAGTTGCACCCCTCCTCCCATTATCATTACAGTCCGCTTTGATACATAGGCCGCATACAGGCCTCAAAAAGCGACACTCAGGGCCGTATTCACGGGTCGCACTTTCATTAAAGTCCGACGTTTCTCAATGCTTCAAGCATAGAGAAAGTCTAATAAGCTGTACTTTAGCACACTCCTTCGCAGAGGTCAGTGCTCCACTACGTTACGCTATACTGACTCTGCCAACATACGGCCGAACTAATTCCAGATCCTCCGCGAGTGATGACGTCACATTCAACAAGTAAACAAGGCTTTTACCATAGCCAACAGGTAAATTGACAATTAAATCCTTATTTTCTTTGGCCAGAAAATTCNTATTTGTCCCCTGTCCCTAGCTACGGGCCTGGAAGTCGGGGCAGGGAAGGGGATAGGGGGTGGTAGAAAGGTTAGTAACGACTGTAACACTATCATGAATTTAAACCTTTATTTCTACATGATGGTAAACTACAAACGTTCTCAATTGTTACCAAGTTCCTTTTCTTGTGAGATTGACAACAGGGCCTACCAGGGTACCCTTTTTAAACACAAACTTCCGAGATTTTAGAAGAGCTGACAAAACGCCATACGTGATAGAATCTAATTCCCCCTCCACCCAATGCCCGCCTGTATTGTTTGTCACGGGATATGAATCTAGGACTCCGTAGACGTAGAGTCCGTTTGAATGGTGCTCTTTTATCAAGCCGTATAGGTATTGCTGCGGGGGGGATTAAATTCTATGACACCGGTGCTGACAACACAGCCAGATCGCCCCCACCAAAAAATCTAAACCTTCGTTGGTGCTTTTGTACTTTTACCAGTCTTCACTGTGGTACCCTTTTTCGGTCCCTTCGTCCCTTTGGATCCCTTTCCTTTCCCTTTGCCACCCTTCGCTGTCGTACCCTTCTTTGCTCCAGGAGATTTGGTCGTTTTGGTCCCCTTACTAGCTAGTGTCGTTTTAGTCCCTTTCGAAGCCTTGGTTGGCCCAGCTGTAGTTGGCGAATTTTTTCCCTTCTTTCCTTTCGGTGCAGTTGTTGTTTTACTTCCCTTCTTTGTGTCTCCCTTCTTGCTTGATTTTCCCGTCTCTTCTCCCTTCTTTCCCTTTTTACCCTTCTTTTTATCCTTCTTTGATTTCCTCTTTCCATCCTGTCCCTTCTTATCCTTTTTCTTTTTTCCTTTATCCTTCTTTTTGGATGCCTTTTTCTTTTCCTTATCCATCACATGCTTTCTCGCTGTGAAAAGAAAATGTATAAAAATACCTCATTTATGTCATTAAGAGGGTAGGCGTACCTTTGTACCAAATCTGGAAACACTAGGTGATGACAGTGCCATCTGGTGGCAATAGGAGTAACCAGCGTAATGAGTAAACTGGTTTCCGTCTTTGCCGCTCCACTCGCGCGGCGTACCGTCCGTTCCGTGGCGTGAGCGCCGAAGACGGAAACCAGTTGACTCATTACGCTGGTTAGTCCTATTGCCGTCAGATGGCGCTGTCATCACCTAGTTTCCAGATTTGGTACATAGGTACACCTACCCTCTTTTCAATGCATAGAAATCTGTTTTATTTTTCCATGGATCGTATGCGTGGCTGTCTCATCATTTGGGGACGAGATGCTGGTAGACAAGCGTCATTATTATTTTGCCCTTGTTCCAGGGGAAACAAGGGGCAAACAGTCTTTGAAAACAGATTTTACAAAAGGGTAACTTCTTTAATGAGGTCATACTCTCACCTTTGTCTGCGTCCGTCACTGAAAAAAAAAACAGTGAGGAGATTCATAACTTTGCCAAAATGATGTGTCGCCTATTTGGAGAAACGACGATCTTGCATGTGATCATGCCTTTCTGCGGCCAGAAAACTATGCAATACACGGTACGAAAAATTGGCCTATGGAAGCACATCTTTTTCTCGTCATTATTTTGTACTTCAAACCTGAAAAATGTCGAAAATTGTGTATCCTGCACACTGCGTCCTCTGCTCATTCTCACCTATGCAGGCATGTCGTTCGCCATCCATTTTAGAGAAGCCCTTCGGACACTTGCCACCCTTTTTGATATGAATATACGTTTCAACCTTCTTCAGAGATACTGTGCCAAATATCTTAGGGTCGGCGGCTGAAATCAAAATTTCGAGCTAAAGGCTTTTTCGTCCAATCCAATGAACGCAATTTTTCTTGGTCGAGGTAGAATTACGTGGGGAGCACCTAAAAACGTGCCACCAGAGTCTTGTTTTGTCCGGCTGGGATAGTGGTCGCCGGCAAGCTAAACGCCATGAAGTCTTTACCATGAAACCTGCTGGTCGAGGGAATGGCCATGGTTTGCCTAGGTTGATGTAAAATACATACCGTACGTCTTCATGAGGTCCTTGTGGTTTATAACTGAAATAAGAGGCAAAAAACTCCCGTTTGACTAGTATGCTGTATGCAGCATGTTGGAGTACCTCGCCTTCACCAGGGCTCTATCACAATCTGCTCCTCTGTAGTTCGATGTGGCCCAAGTCTTCCCGAATTATCATAGAGGTTCGGAGCGAGAACGAGCAGAGTACTACACCCTCTGCGAGTCGTTTGAGATGTCGAGAATTGGCGAGATGGGGTGTGGACTCGTTGCTGTGACCAACAAGGACCAAGCCTCAGGTTTGTAGCTGGGTATAGATCTACGCAATTGCAATCTTGATTGGTCAGCCTGCAAGTTCTGTTCTACGGCATATCCGCTCAGATTGCTGCCACAGGTTCAGCAAAAGCAGCATTTCCGTGCGGCATCAATCTCATCTTGGACCTTACCTTCACAAATATTGTTACTTGTTCTCTTCGTTCCATTTGGACACTTGTTTCCTTTGACTCCAAGCTGCTTTACCTTGGTCGTGAACTTAAACACTGGCGAGAACAAAAACATTCTTTTAGCATCAAGTGTTGCCATCAGGACCCCTGATTTTTCACCCGAGGACTGTTCGGGTGGTTGTTCTTCGAGTTAAAGAAGTCAACAATTGTACTTTACACCAGCTATATGGGGGCCTAACCCATCCACCATTGTGCATTTCTTTTACGGCTGCTAATGTTCGGCGCGTTGCCCTCCCGGGCTAAGTGCGATAGTGCGGTCGACTGAGAGGCTCCGCCTCCTTGTGGCGCCCAACAATCGGTCGCACCATCCACGACCGAGGAAGATTGGGAATAATGTATGACTTACTGTGGAAGGGCGTGAAGGTACAATGATCCCCAAATCTCTTCCATCTACTTGGGCAGCCAGCTGCTGTGCAGAAAGCAAAATAAAATATTGAAATATGAAACGAACTTTCCCACTTTTTGTGCCTTGTTAGCTCACAAATTTCATCTGGGCGTGCTCTTTGCTTGACTGGTTAGCTGCCGGGCGTACATGTAGACCTTGTTCATGACCACGCTTTATGACGTGGGGGTGGGGCCTGGGATGCGCTGATGAGGGTCAGTTTATCATCCCCCTCCCCCCGTATTGACCAAAAGGGCTCCCCCTCCAGAAGTCCATCCCAGGTTCCTCCTCGACGGTAAAGTTGATGAAGCGAAAATGCATTGCATTTTCCG
>NMRB01001567.1:106087-127450 GCA_002633025.1 Notospermus geniculatus | reverse complement strand
GATAATTCCAGAAAATGGTTCTACTTTTTATCATGGCCACTGATTATTAACTCAAGATGCAAACCCATGGCCTCCAGAGGCGACAGGATCCAGCACTTCCGTTGTGCCTCTCCAACAGCCCTGTCAGACGTGTGGGAACCATATCACCTGCCTTTGCACTTATCACCCCACTGCACACAACTGTAAATCTATCTAACACATACATGTAGATCAGTTACTCCTTAGTCCTAATGGGCATCTCTCAACCCTTGAAGTACTAGAATGTTTCCGGGTCTCCTAATCTTACATATTGCCCTTTCCTCTGATCGTCCTTTTGCTTCCTGAAACTGTGTGAGATGTTTCCTATTCCTGATTATAGCATCAGTCTAATGAGAGTATCAGCCTGGAGTTTGTGTCAACAGCCTGGAGTGTGTTCCCGTGACAGGTGTTCTGTCATCAATTGGCATGATTGGTAATGCCATATTACGCTTACAATCTTGATTTCTTGTCATGGTGGTTTAGGACGCACATCAGAATTTCTGTTTCTTGGGATAGATGCCGTCGCTTTTCAAGATATTTTTTGATCAAGTTCAGGTGATTCATATGTGTGTTGGTCTCCAAGTCTTTATTTTCCACTTGGCTATTTGTGATGTTCTCGAGGAAAAGCAGGCGCTTGCTGCAAATGGTCATCATTGGTTGTCAGTCCATTTGACTATTATCATTTCTGTCCACCAAGATTGTAAACCCACAGAAGTATTCATTTCAGCTGTTGTGTTGTTAAGCCTTTCACCCTTTCCAATATTGCTGCGAATGACTATTTCGGCTGAGCAGGTTACGTTTGAATGGAGTGGGCTCATGGCTTGGAGTGGTTCAGGGTATACATGTACCATCCTCACTCCTCTTCATCCACTCACACAAACATTTGAGGTAAAAACCCCTGATGTAGAGATGGTGTGTACTTTCATTTGCTGAAAACAAGTATCGGGGCTTATCAATTGGGCTTCTCCTTCAGATACTATGTTGCAGAAGGAGTGCGGATTTACTCTCAAGAGACGTGGCGACAGATCACCGGTGGGGAGGGAAGACATTTAGTGGAACAGCATATTGATTCTGTGGTAAGGAGTCTCAGTATCATCGATATCGTCTCTCATTTCCCTCATTTCCTCATTCTTAAGGTCACAGATGATAAATGTATTGATACAAAATCCTCATGCTCGTATGAGCTGATCATTCANGTTGATTCTTCATTGGCACCATGCTCTGTCCTGGATACACTTCCCTCTGAACCACTGGAACATCATTCTGTTGGCAGCATTGTATTTGATAAATTCTTTATTAGTGAGAGGACTCCACCGTCTGGCCTCTTCTTGTGTCTGCAAAGAAACGAAGATTTCTATGTGTCATGAATGCATATTACTGGAACTGAAATCTGTGAACAAGTTGTGAAACGAAACTGAAAACAGACTTGTAGAACACTATGGGTCATATTTTAGAACGTACCTTAACGTTAAGGTCGACCTTAAGTCTATTGTAAAACCATTGAGAACAATAGATTTAAGGTGGACCTTAATGTTAAGGAACGTTCTAAAATACGGCCCTATATGAGAGTTATCTTGCAATGTATGCTTTCAGAGAGTAAACTTTTTAAGTGCAATTTCTATGAAGGGATGTCAGACAGAAATATCATGATTGTCTTCGGTTCTCTGGATAACAAACTCCAGGGAGTTCATTTACAAGCAGAGAAGCCCATGCAATCCAAGGAAAGAGTGGATGTAGTTCTACTAAACTTCCAATAGATGGCTCTTAGGATAAATGAAGGAAGACCAAAGAATGACTCTAGATACTTCAAACTCACCATGGCTGGAGGGAAGACACGTTTCATACTCAGCTTGTAGACATGCTCTAGGAAGGCTTTTTTGAGCGTATATCGCTGGGGATCACTGAGGCATTTATGACACAAGGTACACACCTGGAACAGGAGAGAGATGATGCAATTCACTTCATGGGATGTCCTTCTCTGAATGCTCTCAAAGGCAAAGATCAATGGATTTGGAAATTCCGAAGAAGGGATTTTGAGATGTCCCACTGTGTACCTACGTCTAATGTGCACTTAGGATAACATCTTTTACTTGAACACACGTCCTCTAAAACTTGGATGTCACGATCTGACACATCCATGTCGGTGGAGTCATTGCTGCAAACAAGAAAAAGACTCGGTCACACCAAGGGACAGCACAATCAGAACCAATGTTACTCTTGTCGATGTACTCTGTGGCACCAAAGAATAGCTCATTCTGAACCAACTCTGCTATTGTCAGTGTATTCTGTGGCACCAAAGAATAGCTCATTCTGAACCAACTCTGCTATTGCCAATGTACTCTGCGACAGGTACCCTGTGACATCTTGGAACAGCACAAACCAGCAATGTTGCAACATGACCAAGGCAGTGGCAGCGTATCTTTACCTTTCATCAAGACTTGCCGATGTGGCCCTGGCTATGCCAACCAGACTGAACAGATTCAATAATACTTGTTCATAGAGGAGGGCATTTGCTTTGAAATGGTTTGAGGACAGATTAGGTGACATGTTCACTTCCATAAGGTAGACATTGAGCTTATCGTCCAGTACAAAGTCAAAGCGCACCATCTCAAAGAAGTTTCTGAAAGAGAAGGAGGAGAAATTGGCATTACGAAGTCAAAGGAGAGAGGCTGAACAGTGGATGGGCAGAGTCCTGTGAATGGTTTTACTTCAGAGTTGTATACAAACAAGTGACCCCCAGAGGTAGCAGAACTGTAATGACAACAGATCGTAAGAATTGACATACATCTTGGTATCTGAAGGCCTACGGTCACTATGCCCTTCAACTATGCTCGAGTGAGGGGAGGAGTGATTGGAACTACTGTCAGGATGGGAATAGTCTCCCAGGAACAAGGGATGATGGACTGACTCATACAATGTCCAACGTAGGATAAACTCATTCCTGGACAACTTCCACTTACTCTTTTGATTTGTAGATTTTTGCTGCTTCGATGAAATGGTGTTCTTTTTGTAGATAAACATCCCTGATGGTGTCATACATCTCCTTCATAATCTTATCAAAATCCTGTCCTGAAGAAATCAAAATGCACATTAAGAGACATGAAGTCATATCCAAACTTTTCAGATGCAGTCACGCTGAATCACCGGGTGTCACACCAGGTCTTAATAGACTTCAGTAGGTAACAGATCCCTTGCAAGTCTTTCGAGAGTATATAACAACAGGTATATTCATGGATCAATGCACAGTGCATGCACCATACATTTTTACCCTGCTGAGTGGACTTTCAAAAGACGTCTACATGTACTGCTCGGAATAGGAGGAAGTAATTCACCTTGGCTCTTCATATATGCCCTCAATGATGCCTTGTAGGTGTACTTCAACTCAGTGAAGTATCGTGCTAGTGAAGGAATCTGGAAGAAGAGGTCATATGTAGACTTGTCTTGGCTAACAGTGACAAGAGGATTGTAGACTTCAGGATCTGGTTTCAAAGATGACTGGCAAAAAAAGTGACTTGAAAGTCCAAGGCCGGAAAATATAAGCACACTTGGATCCTACCTAATCCATTTATCGATAGAAATTAATGCTGATGATGTCCAATATCAAAACATACCTCCCATGTTGGTGTGTAATCATCCCCTACCACGTACTTGTCAACAATGCCTGCATTGAATGGGTGGTAATCTTTGGCACAAAACCTGAAATTGAAGAACAAGTCACCATCAAAGCTAAACCAAACACAACAGACTGGATCAGAGTGACACAGTCATAATATCAGTCCCATGTCATCCCTGAGGCTTCTTCCTGACTGGAAGCTAGCTCTTCATGTGATAGAGAGGGTGGCTCTCTTCAAATGTACAGAGTTTCTCCAGTTTCCTAAAGCTGTCCATTAAAGTTGCCCAATGTTGTCTATTCAGCTAATAAGGCCGTATTCAACCTCAGCTTTCGATTCAATATTCTAAGACAGCAACGGTTTTTCTGACATTAAGAAACTCTCTGAGCATTCACCGCCACTTGCTTCAGAATGGCTTGATATAATCACACATCAAACAGAAATGCAAAAGGAAAAGGACAGACTGGCCAACTGGAAATTTGCAAAGGTGGCCACTGCCAAGGAGGCATCGTGGAAACGCTGTTGAGAGGTGGCTGCACCTACCTTATCAGAAAATCATTATCATAGACATAGACTCGGAGTGGATCTATCGATGTCAGTGTAGTGTATATACCAATGTCAAACTTTCTCTTGTCAATCAAGTATGGATTTGCTATGTACTCCTGGACAAAGGTGCTCGATTTGGTCAGGTCAATATCTGAAATTGATATGCATCAAGAATAATGGTTTCTAAATGAGGATGAGATCGATAAAGGAAGAAATGAGAAGAAAATCACGTATTCATAAGGTATTGACAAGATTGGTTTTCTGACAAGATGAGGAAAACATCCTTATTAGGTAAGCTTTAAGAAAGGCCATGAGGAACTTCAAGATGACAGTGTTTGTATAAGGAACTTCAAGATGGCAGTGTTTGTATAAGGAACGTCAACTTGGAAGATGCTTCCTTAAGAATCATTGAAGCCATCCATCAGGCATTGATCTAGACTTGCTTGTTCAAAGCAGCATTTACCTTGGAAGGAGAGAGCTGACACTTAACACAAAACCGTGAGATATACAGACACAAATCTCACAAAAGTAGACAGAAATATCGATTGCGCGGTTCCTAAGTGGTAGAAAAGCGTTGCTAATTCAGTCACAAGTGGAAATGGTGGAAGAGCTGCAGCCATTTTAGGTTACTCCTCTCATTTATTATTCAATGATTGACTTCGGTATCAATTTTCCTGGCGCTCGTTCTGAGTGGTGTCAAGTTTGACAGACAATGTAGGCACTGGCCTGCCTCAACCAACAACAAAATACTGGCTGACAGGGGACGACCAACTGGTTGGTTTCAAGACATCTGCCTTTATTGCTGAGTGGTAGCATGCCAGAACTTCATGGATATTAAGAATGGCAAATGACGGCAGCGTCTGCAAACCAGACAGAGTGACTTGCTTTTGGCAAAGATGGCAACATCTATGAACCTGACACAGTGACTTACTTTTTATACCCTTGATTTTTATCCCTCGATGTCCATTACTCTTTTGGACCCAAAGTTTGGTGGTATGTATCTTGGCCTGGAACACAAATACTTCGCTCAATCAACCATGTCAGCATACTATACTCTACTTTAGGTCATAAAGTCAGTCTAATGTAACTGCATGTTGAACTTATTCCAAGCAGTGACAAACAGATTTCATTCAGCCGGCCCCATATTTTTACAGAGGTTAAGGTCTTAGCTTGAAACGTAAGGTTAAAGGGGACAAAATGACCCATTTTAACAGCAAAGGTTGACAAAGATAACAGCTTGACCCAAATATTATGATCATGAAGCAAGTTGATTAGCCTGAAGGTATGATTCACAAGCGAGCGAATTCTTATAGATTTGTTGGTATAAGCAAAAATATTTTTGGTATAAGTCTATATCGTTTGAGGCAAGAGTTCTGCAGCAATGTTTTCTGTTCTCTTTCGAAATACATGGACATTATTGGAGTTTTTGTTATGACAGATTGAAGTCAGTTGTGAGATCATACCATATCAATGGGTCAGATATCTCAAGTGATACACACGAAAGAAAATATGAAATTGACTTACATAGTCTAAGAACTTATCTTTGTCACCAGGCAGTTTGAAGGCAATGGGAATGTTCTTTAAGGCAGACGTAGCTAAGTTGTTTTTATTCGTGATGGCTCCCGAGCTTGGAAATTTGTTCACCTGAAATTTGAAGCTGAGAGTTTACAAATGAATGACGCACAGTTCTAGTTGGCCCACACAGAATACCATGTTGGAGTTAGACACAACTACATGTATTCAGAGACAGTGTTTCTCCAACTCAAGGTCCCAGTTCTAATCTGAAATCGATCCTCCAAACCTACCCTCTGATGTGGTTTGATATTTCTAAAGATTCCCTCCAACTCTGACCGCCCAAATGGATACTCGTGCGACCACATGAGCGTCCACTGGGAATTCCTGTCACCAACTTTGAATCCTGCTCTCTCTAGGACTGTAAACACATGTTTTAGGTAGCCAGTGTGAGTCTAGAATAGATGAGAGAATAGAGAAGACAGATTAATACAAGCATCCAGAGTACAAATTGAGCCCACAACCTCTTGTTCTCGAGTCCAATGCTAAATCACTGCACCACTGCGCTCCCCAACGACTGGTTCACGTACTGGTACTTGCAGTCAATTTATCTCGTTATCAAATATGTATGGTGGGGTATTCAAATTTCCAACTAAAGCAATGGCTTCAACTTCTTTACCGTATGTGTAAGTGAAAAATTGTGACTCACATTGACAGCATCAACCCAATATATTTTGGCACTTCTTCCACTATATCCTTCATAAAAACCTCCCTCGCTACCGTGGTTCATTATGAAGTGTTGATCTTGCATCTGACGGAGTTGGTAAACGTTGAGCAACGTCAGCAGTATGCCGAAGACAAGAACAATCAGCACCACGTAGAGTGTTTTGTAGTTGACGATGGCACTGCGGCGCCCCATGGTGTCGTCTCTCGTTCGATGGCCTAAGTCTGCGATGGCCGGCTTGGAGGAGGCCTGGAAAGAAAAGTTCAATACACAAAATTTAAATTAAGCAGAAGTCAAAAGTTCGATGGGGAAAACGAAAAAGAAGAACACTTGGGCGTTTGACGTCCTGTTCTCAGAAGGTCTGACGTCAGATTACTGGCCCACTGCCTTGTTATTCCATTTTCCATGATACTCTAGCAACAGTCGTAAGTTCACCCTTAAGTTTGGCGACATAGCCACTATTTCCTCATGCCTTGTAGATTATTGGTACAGCATGCTTCGGTTTCAAATTATTGCGATACATACCGGGGTAAATGAATTTCAAGAACTTCATTTCGTGACTTGAAGATTCTCCAACTAACCCACCTCTGAGCAATATTGGCAAGAGTTTGCTAGTTCCTCACTCAGAATGTTTGTTAGCACTTGAGACGTTGAGGTTAGCTTGACAATCAGAGAGTCAATGATTGGAGTGTTCTCAAAAAGCCATTTGTATTGTAAAGACAAGCAAATCAATAGCAGTACTTGTTAAGAAGTGGAGCTACCATGAATAATACTGGTGCCGTTCTTTCCCTCGATGAATTCAGGTAGTACATTTAACACTTCAAAGCAGCACACTTTGGTTTACAGAAGTAGTCGATATATCAACAGTGTGTTATTAGATGGCCAAACTCAAAACACTGGATGAGGCTTCAGTGGTTATTGCTCGTTTCTGTTTGTAAATATCATCGATGTCCAAAGTTGTTTACCATGGGCATATCACATTGATATGCAATATTCTTTCCTCCAGAATGGATAGCAGGGTTTTGTCAGCCTAGATGGATAGATGTGAGAGGAATTGGTGGTTTCCATTGTATTCTTTGAATACGATACTTAAGTGCTCGATTGTCAATGTTTTTTCCTTCAAATGTGTCTAGATTGTCCTGTTTTTGTCATTAGTTTGTTCTTCGAATGAGCCATAATGGTTGAAAGAATGCTTCTTTCTTGAACGGGGAATGGGTACAACCAGAAACAGCCAACCTTTGGCCTAGGCCTAGTAGAAAAAGAAATCTACAGGTGCAGCCGCGGATCCACTGGGGCACCTCCCATTTTGGCCAACAAATCTGTAAAATTGACCATGAAATTCTGGAATTTGGAGCAAATCATTGAAATTCACTGTAAATTTCAATGTTCTTAACACAAGGTGACCCATCTTTTCCCAAATCCTGGATCCGCCCCTGAGTGGGCATGTTTTTAGCCACATTTGTGGTCAGTTTGGATGTCAGAGTACCTAGACTCATGGATGTTCTAAACATAAACCACATCAAGGCCCAATCAATAAGGAACAGTACGGAGTTAAGAAAGCTATGAACGAGTGGTTACATTGTGGATGATTGGAAAGTACCGTAACCAAAGTCAAACCATGCAGCCAACCACCTTGTCTTACCTGTTATTTCAATTGAAATAAGAGAACAAGATACCACAGGAGGTGAAGTTTTTCAGGCAGGGAATGATCGCCATCCGTGGAGTTGATGAAGAAGAAATTGATCATATCATTTTGATTCCAAAGTAACACAGGTACTAGCGTTTCTGGTTGAATATTAAAGCCGGGTGGTGGTGCACATTGCTCCTCTTTAAAGACTTGTTACCTTTTCCTCAGCAACTCCAATGAATTTGTTCTAAACTTGCCCTCGTGTCCCCCTTTTAACTTTTCTCCATGTATTCTCCAACCTGCCCCTTTGAAATTCTAGAAACGCTCATATTGCAACACCACTGACTGTAACAAGTCAATGAATGTTAGAAGTTAGGCTGTACTTGGTCTGTGTCTGCTCCGACACTATATTTTGCCTATAGCCTATTCATTCCAACATGATTATCATAAAGTCATTTCATGACATTGCTAGCCATTACTATCGGGAATGTCTGGTCGAGGCATTATCCAGCCATCAGCTGACAGCAGACTCTGAATGTGAGTTGAATGCTGAATAGCTACCTAATGGGTTACCACTACAGGGTGATTCAAAAAAATGTTCCATGGAAACGAGGTGAACATAGAGGATGATGAATTGAAAGTGACATTATACAATGACAATCAAATATGACACAACGGTATGACAGTAGATCCAGCACGAGCACCTGCCTCCATTGCACCCCCTACTCCATCAGTAGAATGATCGACCTGATCTTCTCACTTTAGTTAGGAGACCACAACCTGGTTCCATGCATGCAAAATCCAAGATGTCTGCCTGGCAGCCATATTGGATAAGATGCACTCCAAATCCCAAGCCCATCTTACTATGACAACAGATGAAGAAATGAATGACAACCCAATCACCATTAGAAAAATTTGAGTTTACTGCAGAATGACCGTGCAGTGGAGTTTAAAACATTACCTGCATTCCAGCTTGTGGGGTCTCACGAACCCAAATGATATTGAATTTGTAAAGAGCGATTGGAAGAAATTTCCTTGAGTGAAGCTCACTGTCTGTCCACATCTTGTGTCTATGGCAAAAGTGAGCTCAATGCTTCAATATCACATGGGGACAAAGGACACCCATGAAAAGGCTATTAAAAGAAAATGTATGAAAAGCTTAAGACGGATTGGACCAAAGTCCCCTCCCTGGGGTAAAGCTTAAGCAGCATACAGTGCAAACTGAAGTCCTGAAAATATAACCTGTACTCACAATTATACCCTTAAGCAAGTTGGAAAGCTTCGGAGAGATTTTGCAAATCCCTGATATTTCAATTAATCCAAGAATAATGGCATCAATAACACCAAAACCTTCAAGCACAGGTTCCCCTAAATTGATGTTTTGTTATTCAAGCATGGAGGCCACACAATGCGAACTGCATGGTTCACTGATTATTCCAACCTTTAGTATCTGTTAAGACGAAGTATCCACTTATCAGAAGTAGGTCATGATATTGTCAAGCTCCCTTCATGTTTATCAATAACTTGCAACAATGAGGGCTTACGTCATCAAAGTATCGGTACCCTACTGAANCACAGAGGGTTGACAACAAATCCATATTCTACGGACGTCTGCCCTCGATTACAATGCAATCAGATAAATGGAAAATGAGTAAAAACAGTAAGCTGGCTTTTATCCATTTCTGCTTGGGAATGTAAGCGAAAAGATTGAGCACATCTCCCCCTAGTCATGATACTGTTAGTATAAAAGCAAGAGGACACTGACAGCAAAAAGCGTGGCAAAATTTCATACATTGATCAGGGTACCGGTGGGAAATATCGGCACAACCACATAAAAACTGTCATATATTAATGTTGCAATATGGATAGTACGTCCACAATTTATCTAATTAAATACAACTGCAAAGTCATTAGCACATTTACATTTACTTCAAGCGATATGCCTCCAAATTTGCATTGTTGTCACACAGTCGTTCCTAAACGTAATTGGTAGACAAGCATTGGAGAAATGAAGTCCGAAGGGACACATATTGGATGCATATTACCGGTACATAAAAATTTTATGTCCACCACTCCAGGAATGATCTATTACACATGGTAATTCATTCATTTTTTTGCAAGAATGAATACAGCGTCTATTTTGCAAAGCAAATGTGGACTGAAGTTGACGATTGGCACTAAGAAAGCGTAGCCGTAGAAACTACATGAGTTTTAGATTGAACTGATGAAGAACTACCATACCAGCTACCAGACATGCGCTTATCAAGATCTTGAACTTCAGTTTTTCCAACAGTTCCTGTGAAAGAACAGGATGCCTGGGCTGAACAACGTTACTGTGCCACATGTAGAACTTTGCATGATGGTTTAGATGTGAAAGGAGATTGATGCTCTATCATTTCAGTAATAGTAAACTTCCTTCAGCAGCAGAACAAACATCATTAACTATGAAGTCAAATACACTACAAACATTAACCCATTATCTGTGAAGACGTATATGTAACAAGTGAGTAAATCACACAGGCAAGAGTACTTACATACAATGGCAGACCACCAGATCCCCCAACTGCAGACACCTCAAAACCACCTGCAATTCAATAACAAAATTGGGTATCAATATCATTTCATATCGAACCATAAATTTCAACCACAAGAGTGTCTGCGTTGTCAATTACAGTTTCCATGTGCTTCAAGTGAAATCAGCTGCTCATGGATTCATTATGTCTTCATATTCCAGATGTTCAGGAATGTGTTTTTAAAACAACAATTTTTCTTGCTAACATTCTAAGTAGTTAGTTCTTATAATACATTTGTAGCGAAAATCATTGACATTGTTTGAAATAGGACCTGTATGTATTAGACCAGAAAATACACGGGGTGTCATATTAAATCAACACCCTTCAAAACACTGGCATGAAAGAAAAAATCATCGTCATGACACCTCAGGCGATCATTTTTTTATACCTTGGTCCTCGGGCTTTTTGGACAGACCTGACAGAGAGGAGGGCGGGAAAAAAATAAAAATAAAATTTTATTTTTCAATATTTTTCAAGTCCTCGCACTGTTTATGACTTTACTTTTGGAGAGGAGGGTAGAAAAAAATTAAATATTTTTAATGAAAATAAATTTTTATTTTGGAAAAAAATAAAAATGGTCAACCTTGCCATTATGAATTACAACTTAAACAGACAGAATTATCCTGATACATGTATCATTCAAACTGATATTAAAGCTTTAAAAAGACATCACTGAAAAACATTTAGGGCCGATTTCACAAAGTGTGTTTAAAGAATTTGAACATAGGCATCACGAAATTTATTTCAGAAATTGGGGTCATATGAGAGCGGCGGTAGGAAAAAAATAAAAACCCGTGGGTCAATTTCAAGGCGGCGGGCGGAAAAAATATAAAAATAAAATTTTATTTTTAATCTATTTGGTGTATTTTGCAGAGCGGAGGGCCCGAGGACAGGCTGAAAATAAATATTTATTTTTATTTTCTTTCTTGACGTTTTCCGAGCGGCTGGCCCGAGGACCAAGGTATAAAAAAATGATCGCCTCATGGGTAATCAGCCTGCTATTCAATGATGTCGTCAGCAATCTCATAGCAACTGCATCAGCAGGGTGGGAATTTGTCAATACTCAGTTTTGGTGAAGCATAAGTATGTGCACTAATTATCCAATAACTGTATGTGTAGCACTGCACACTTCAGATTATTGCATACATGTACGGATTTTGCAGAGGTTTAGTCACAAGCTGCAGCCACCCATGTTCTTCACACAGCTGGAGGTACACCAGCACCTGCATCTCACTGAACCAGTCAACACTTGTACCTGACTTGACCAGAGGTTTGGGTACAGTCAACACCTGCACCTAACATGACCAGAGGTTTGGGTACAGTCAACACCTGCCCCCATGGCACCTGACATGACCAGAAGTTTGGGTATTGTCAACACCTGCACCTACGACCAGAGGTTCTGTCAACACCTGCAGCACCTGATATGACCAGAATTTGGGGTACTGGCAACACATGCACCTGATATCACAAGAGGTTTGGGCATGCCAACACCTGCATCTGACATGACCAGAGGTTTGGGCACTGTCGACACCTGCACCTGACATGGCAACAAGTTAAGATACAGCCAATACCTGCATCTCACATGACCAGAAAACAATTCAATTAGTACCTGACAAGTCCTCAGCTGGTTTAGATAAAGCCAGCACCTGCACCTGACAAAAACAAAGCTACCATCACCCACAATATCAACTTTGTGAAACTTTTTGCCTCAGGTTAGATACATGAGATTGAAAGGAAGATGAAGAAGGCACACTTCTATTCATTACACACGCAAAGGAATCATACAAACCTTTATAGCTCAGAATGAACACATGGCAATACTAACTTACAGACTGCCGAATTGAAATCAAATTGACACTAATTCCATGTGGAGTTGGAAAGCACTGGTTCAGAGTAGAGTTAGGTCCAATATGCAAGACTCAATAGAGCTGAGAGCACTAGATGCGGTGGTCCCCAGTTATGGCAATGGTAGAATATTGGGTTTTATTGATTCCACCTCACAAGTTGAGATAAATTTGGTTACACAACATGTCTAATGAGTTACACTCATTTTGCTTTAGTAAGGAGTGATGGGGTGTTCAACTTGGTAGGAGGCAGTCAATGGATCATATAAAGTAGATGTTAGAAAGTTATGAGACATGATGAAATCTCTTGATTTGACCAACTCTCACCCAATCTCTTCCATCGCAGTGATTCTGTTTTCAATGTTACAACGGTAAATGTGTAGAATGCAAACA
This sequence comes from Notospermus geniculatus, assembly GCA_002633025.1. Taxonomy (NCBI): domain Eukaryota; kingdom Metazoa; phylum Nemertea; class Pilidiophora; order Heteronemertea; family Lineidae; genus Notospermus; species Notospermus geniculatus. The sequence goes on along the minus strand of NMRB01001567.1, from coordinate 114,602 downwards.
GACAGAAAACAAGTCAAAGAATACAGCACTCTCATATTTCTAGGCGTATTCCCCATTCTTTATAGTATACAGTGTAGGAAATTTGGCATTCAACCTAAAGGCTCACCCTAAATGGCCCGATATAGTTTCATTACTTCATACAAAATGCAGGTTGACTGGAGTGCCATCTGACGACTTCAAATGTAACTAGGAGATATTGCACTTTTTGATGGTGTAGTGATTTTAGGCATCCAAATTCCAAATAAAATTGACATCTTTAAACTAGACACAATCTGTACTTACCATTCTGTCTGGGTGGATCAACAGCTAATGAATGTCCACTTCTCTTCATTGTTGTGTTTTGGTCACTTGATCATAATGTCACTGAAAAAGTATGAAGATCAATCAGACTGAATTGATTTGGCCACAAGACACCAACTGAATCAGTGAATGACAATGACTGCCCCTTATAGCCAAGGCTGAATTGGACCTATGGGATGCATCAGCATCAGCAACCAATGATAATCGCCCCATGGATATCCACAGTTCAATCGATTCTCTATTCTCTCCAAGAGTGCAGCACCTGACGGGGCAGCGTCAGGTGCTGCAGTCTTTTGGAGTGATCGTCTATATTATGACCTGTGGGGTGCGTACTGTACGAAAGGTCCCAAAGAAAGAAGGACAGGTACCGGTAGTAGTGAGGTAGCCTAGGCCTAGGTAGTGTCACAGTGGAGATGGTGGAGGAGTGCAGGCCTAGATAGCAAAGGCCTACGGCTATGTACGTCGACTACCGCTTAGTACTACAACACTAATGACAACAGTAGTACTAACTTCACACTACCATACCGCCGTAGGCCTAGCACTAGCAGTAGGCCTACATACAGCTATACAGTGAGGCGGTGTAGCCCTCGGCCATCCCAATCAAGCGATTCTTTCTGTTTCTGGACTAACTTCTTCTGATATGCCAACGTAGTAATTCAGCCAGCCTTTTTTTTCAGCGCTGAAATTGACAGGACTAACAAAATCGATTCTCGGATACCGAACCGATGCCTGTAGGCCTAGGTAGCTAGGCCTATAGGCCTAAACAGTAAAAGCTGTCCGAAATTAGATACTGTCAGAATCATGACACACTTTGACGCCTCTTGGCGACGTTATGATAACAATCAAAGGAAATTTGGCGGTTCTAAAACATAGGCCTACCAACGTTCTTAACATTTACTTCAGAGATTGCAAAAAAACATCCCAGGCGCTAACTATGTTCTTTTCGGTGGGATTAGCTACCTGATTACAGCGCGCGATGATTGTATTGTATTGTATTGTATTGTATTGTATCACAGGCAGGAGCGTGGATCCATATCCTACTCCGCCACTTTATGTTGCTGCTGCTGCTGCTAGCGAAGAGACAACGCCATCTACACACAGCTCATCAAACTAAATGATACATGTAGACTGGTCCCCTGCCTTCGGGACGCTTCGCTTGTACTGTTATAGCGGAGTGTTACCAGGGCAAAGGATCAGTCTGCATATACTGTAAACTCCGAAATGTTTGGGTTGTTTTCATTCAGCAGCCAATACCCTCGAAATGAGAGGTTGGGTGCACAGACCCCGGCACAGACACTCATCATCGTCATTTCTTGATAGGTCTGTAATTAGTTTTTTTGAGCGCTCAAATAACCATGGTTGCAGGGTTTTGTTATGGTACGAGGGCTCCTGCGCCGTTTTCCTGCCATGGGATAGGTAAGCGGACACTGGTGACGCTTCAAAGGGGGATACCCTACCGGTATTTTCCTGTCACATGACTCAGCGACGAAAGTTCACTTTGAAGTTCTTCATCGGCATCGTCTTTCTGCGCGCCGCGGTGCCACGCCCACCTTTGAAAAGCGCGCCAAAATAGATCGTCACGACCATGATGCGACTAGCGGGCTACAATGTAGAATGTCGGCTAATATCGTTGTGGCGTAACCAGGCGACGGTGCACAATTATCGACTGTTTAGTGAGATATACCAACAGGCGCACGTGCGGCCCATAATAATCGTCTGCTTGGTATGGAAATTCTGTCATGCGTGCGACATCGGACAATAGAGAAAGCAGAAGTTAGTCAGTAATTCAGTGGATTAGATCTGTTCAGAACTGTATACATGTATTACATCNTTTTTTTTTTTACCATAATTGCATGTAACACAAATGTCAATACCATATATTTTGCACATGAACACTTAGTTTTTAGACCTCAAAGCTGTCTAAGAGATTGACTAGTTTATCAACTATTGCTGCTTTGCTTTGTTTCCTGTAACAACCCGTAGTAGTAGCTCCATTACTGTTGTGGCCTTGGAAACTGGACGATTTCACATATGAACTTGCTACTGACCCGAGACCAAGGAGTCTCCTGAATTCATTTTTGAGTGACGCTGCCAAAGTGCGTGTACCCAAATAGGACAAGTGCACCCCATCCACTGATCCGTCTCTCTTTCTCATTTGAAAGAACTCACTTTCTTTCTTTATGTTTGAATCAAAAAATCTGATTCCGCGTTCACTACAAATCCTCTGAAATTCAGAGTTCACTTGCTGAACCCCATCACACAACATATCACTGTCTAACCTGGGAGGTAGAGCACACACACTCACTGGAACCCCAGGATAAGATTTTTTTACCTTATCCATCATTTCTGAGAATTTGGACACAATGACCTTTACAGGTTCTTGACTCTTGATATTGTTAGTTCCCCCTAATATTGTTATAGATCGAACAGCATATTTGTGACTCATGTCCTGAAGTTCCCTATCCATATCTTCAATTTTGGCACCATTGATATGAGTCATGATGAGGGCACATGGCTAATACATTACTCTACGCAGGAGAAGTTTTTCTGGTATAATTTCTTTGCGTGTCACAGTGAGTGGACTTCACCTGGACCTGTTGAGCACACCAGTCTCTTCTATGGCATGCCACATCCCCTGATAACTAGAAGAGATCACCAGAATTGCACAGAAACAACTGAAATGCGATGAAAACCTCAGAGCAATGAATATCGGCAACTGTCCTACAGAGTGGCCTCATTTGTCCCAATTTACCCTGGTGTCCCAAGTATCCCCAGTTTACGGTACCGTCTGACCGGTATTTTCCTGTCGGCACATGACTCATCAGCCCCCGGGGGACTCAGCGACGAAAGTTCAACTTGAATTAACGTTCTTCATCGGCATCGTCTTTCTGCGCGCCCGCGTGCCACGCCCCGCTTTGAAAAGCGCGCCAAAATAATCGTCACGACCACTCGACTAGCGGGCTACAATGTAGAATGTCGGCTAATATCGTTGTGGCGTAACCAGGCGACGGAGCACAATTATCGAACTGTTTAGTGAGATATACCAACAGGCGCACGTGCGGTCCATAATAATCGTCTGCTTGGTATGGAAATTCTGTCATGCGTGCGACATCGGACAATAGAGAAAGCAGAAGTTAGTCAGTAATTCAGTGGATTAGATCTGTTCAGAACTGTATACATGTATTACATCTCGGTCTCGATATAATATAGCGAGTTCTCTCAGAGGAGAGGAACGCTCGAAGACGACGGACTAATAGGTAGCCTACCGCTGGTATCTGTCTCATTCCGTCAGCCCGTCAGCCCGTTTAGCCTAAACCAGCGTCGGCTAATCCCGCCGGCGCGAGGTGATTTTTCACTGAAGATTTTGGATATAAAAGGATTACTATAGAGAAATTGGAAGAATGAGCAAGCTGCTGCGAAAGAAATGGGAGGAGAGGGCCTATCAGCAGCATCTCCAAAAGGTAAGGGGTCGCTTTGGAAACCGGTGTAACGTTTTCCAGTGTTGCCCATTATCTGTGTTTCCATACGATTTATGGGAAGACGTCGAGATATCAGTCACTTTCGTTTCACCCCATACACAACGAGGGGAAAGACTGAGAGAGATGGGAACAGTGTGACACTTGATACCGTCACCAGTTGGTTATGATAGGCCTACCTGTCAGTTACTCTATGGTCTTTCGTCTGCAGAAAATGACTTGACAGAGAGCAGCACTTTCTGGGGGGGGGACCTCTTCCATATTTGTTTGTAACGTAGGCTGTCTTGAAGTCGGCTATCTTCAGGCCTATGCCCAGCGGTATCTGCATGGAAGGTAAGGAATAGGTGGACTAGCTCAACAGTGAAGTTTGACATCCATTTCTGGGGGAATCAGCCTCTCCTTCCCTGTAATGTCTATCCATCTCAATGTTGAACTTTTTGTACTGTTCGGAAGTTTGGTAGTTTTTTAAAGTTTATTTGAATCTACACCCCAACTAGCCCAAGGCAGTTGAAAAGATGCAGACCTCTTTTGAAAAAAGCTTTGAGCTTCAATTCAATTCAACAAAGGATATATCCTCGCTTTTCATACAAAATATCTAAGCGGGAATTCATTTGGATTAAGTTGACACCCTAGGGTTATATCCTTTAGTTTTCTCTGTAAGCAGAAAATCGCTTCATTTGCTTAGTTAGTACACTTGCCTGACGATGACAGATTGTCCCCGTTGGGGCATTAACACTCATTCAAGTAGATTATGATATATCGACATCAGTTTATATCACAAAAACTCCGATCTGAAAGCTGTCTGGTTTGCCCTTTCTCCATAGGAATAGGGATAAAAACCAGTCAACTTTACAGATCCACAAGTCCTACCAGTTGGACTGGTTCTCAATGCTTTCTCATGGATTCACCATGGGCAGGTGGGGATGGAAAATAAAACTACTTTTAGGCCTTGTGGATCCTTAAGTTGACTGGTTCCCTGTTCTTTCTCATGGTTTCACCATAGGGATGGAAGATAAACCCACTTTTGGCCTTGAGGATCCATAAGTAGACTTACAGTTCTCCATCCTTTCATCATGTTATAGTTCAAAGAAGAGACAACGAACGAGTCATCTTATCGATCTGCAAGTTGTGTTTGTGAATGACGTCCCACGTTCACATTCACTCACAGTCACCCTTATTCCTTCATCTCCCCATATCTTCTGTACAAAGGGTATATTGCCTGTAAGTCCAGGTATTCCGGGATCCATGCCCCATGTCCCTGTGGCAACATCAGGCCAGGACTTACCTTAGAATATCCACATTTCAGATCCAAGCAGCAAAAGGAGGCATTGACAACAAACCTCCAAAGAGATTTCCTCATCTGGACATGAAAGTCACTAAAGTCAGGGTAAGTTTATACTACATGGCTTGGTGTAGAATTGGAAGCCAACTAGCTTACTAGGTATTGAAAAAGCTGTACGAGTAGGATGTTGGGTAGGGCCTCAAAAGGGGATAGAAGATTCACCCCGCCCTCTTCAGATCTTGTCCAACAGGTAAGGATGGTGAACAAGGAAGCCCCACATCTACCAGGGTGCTCGCTAGATTAACCCTTATGATGACACTAAGTTTGCTATGTGTAGCATCTGTGGTTGTTCCTTATCTGTCAGTGTTCCCCTACAATAGAGTGATGTAATAAGCCATGACTTGGCTGTAGTGGACACACAAAGAGACATGTCAATTGCCAAAAATGCTGAGGAGAATGTTGAGCAACAGAAGCACTGACAGATGTTACACTTGCAGTACATGGCAAAAAACCCTGTTAATGATCACAGTTTGCATCAGGTGTGGAACACTTCTGCACATAATGTTGATAAATATCTTTGCAAATTTTAAGTATATTCTGTGTTGTGATGACCATTTCCTTCCTAAGTTGCCATCAAAGTTGGACAAAGGTTCTGTTTCTCAGCCACTATACAGCCATATTACATGAAAGTGACAGGTGGTTACTTTTAGTGTGCATTGCTTCAAATCAGACATCAGATCAGCTCTTTATCCCCCATCTGAGTCAGTGATGGCATGTGTACTATCTGTACGATATCTACTGCCCAGTCTGTGTAAACTTTCATTTATTCTTTATCAATCAATAGAGGCTATGAATTTTTAACCATAATGACCTATTCAGTCGTTACTCCCTGATGAAATCAATCCGCCTGCTAAATATCCGGATAAGATGTGTGTGTGTACATTCTGCATTATGATTAGCATTATTTCACACATGCATTCTCCTCGTAATCAAAGTCAAACTTTAATTCCCAAACATCATCAATTTGCAATATATTTCACAGACTTGCCAACAAATTGCTGGGGCACAACAGTCGATGGAACAGCTGTCAATAAGGTGGCCTGCAATTAACTGATAGTGTTGATTCATTTAAGACTTAATAACGCTTCACTGTTGCATTTATATTGGTTCAAAATGAAGCCATCAGGGCATATGGAGTCAGAAAAGCATATGTGATGAAGACAATAAATCAATGAGGACATTTGCTAGGCGATTACACAATTCTATCATAAAATGACATCGCTCAGTCAATTAACATTAGAAAATATTATCAATTACCTTCGTTGAAGGTCTTTACCTTAACATGACACATTCGATACTAGATTCCCATGCCAGAGGAACATTAGGCAAAATGCCTAACATGCTGGACATTCTGGGGATGAGAAATTGCATAACTTATATTAGGCAGCTTGCCTATGCAAAGGCTTTCAGTGCAGCCGGGTGTTGGGAACGATTTTCATATGATGTCAAAAATTCAAACAAAGTCTCTATAAAAATACATTTATGTTAGATGAGGTACGGCCTACAGCAAACTGTGAGTGAAGATAGAGAATCGTCTTGGCTTTTCCCGTTGTTTCAGCACGGAGTAGAATTCTAAACCCCTGGTCCATTCTCATTTCAGAAAGAGGAAGAGAAATTGGCGCAAGTCCACTATGAGAACCAGATCTTGGTTCAGAGGCTGACTGGGATCATGGGGCGTCGGGCCTCATATGATTCACAGCGTGAGAATTATCTTGAACCTCGGAGGTGAGATTCACAAATGTTTGGATCTTGTTAAAATGTGCTCTACAGTAAAGTGTTGCTAATTTAGAAGCGTAGTTCAAACATGTCAGTTGAAGAACCTTTTTCCTTTGTATGGCTACACCAAATGTTATGTGAGGTGGTGAAAAGTTTGTTAAATGTTGGCTAGCCCAAAATTGAATGTACATGTATTTCCGTTGACTTCACGCTTCCCCTGAAGTTCATGAATGGGTTGGTTTCCCCTGCATATTCAGGAGTGGTACTCTGCCTTTTTTTCATGTCAGTATAGAGAGGAATGAGATAGATTTCAACTTATCCATCCTCCCACAGCAGGGGTTTTTACCTCACTCCTCTTCATCCACTCACTCATGTGTAAGCGTATGAAGAAGAGCGAGACCAAAGCCCTGCTATGGGAGGATACCGTTTAACACAAACTGATCGAGACTCTCTGTATACAAACCCTGCAAATCTACTCCCTTTTCAAAAACACACCATCTGACAGCTGAAATATCACAGCTTTGTGTGTCCATCTCACTTTTAACGAACTAATATTGATTTTCATTACAGGGTTATTTAGTTGATGGACCATATACAGTGGAACCTCTCTATTAAGGACACCTTCGGGACTGACAAATGCTGTCCTTAATTGAGAGGTGTCCTGATTACAGAGGTTAAAATGAATAGAAATGGTCAATTTGGGACTAAACTTCGGTGTCCTTAATAGAGAGGTGTCCTCCTGGCAGAGGTGTCCGTTAGGGAGGTTCCACTGTACTGCTTTCATTACTAGGCAACCCTGTTGTTAAGTGTTGTCAATTGCTGGCTAGATGTAATCGAGGAGGGCGATGAAGCTCCACACGGCTATTTTTTCATTTCAGTTTAAACATCCATAAGAGAGAAAAGGAATCAGAAAGAATCTACAAATCCAATCAAGCTATAGCGCAGAGGTTGGAAAAAATTAGACCAGTCATTAATTCAAGAGATCAGGTACGCCATCGATGGTCAGCATGTGACTGGCACAGACTTGACTCTTTATTAAAAGACCATTCTTCCGCCCCTGCACACCCACAGGCTTGTGGCGATGACAAGATGGTCTTGAAGTTGGGGTGCCGCGGATGTGTAGGCTGCAAATTTATCGATGACCTTGCAGTCAGTCCAGTCCATACTCAGGTTGACCTCTCAACCTGGCATTGCTGCAATGCTGACTTCGTCCATAAATCAAGGTCAGGATTTATCGATTCTCCCACAACTTGATTGTCTAGACCCTTGCTGATTGAAATTGATTGGCAATGGATAAAGATGAAAGAGGATTATCAATTCTTGGTGTTTAAATGAAATGTGATTGGCCATTCCAATTGTCTTACTTACTCCCCGTTGCAAAAGCAATCAATTGCTTCACAGAATCCAATTTCATGGCACAAAGACAGCAAGTTAGAGTGTCGTAGAGGGTTTCTTGAATGAGATTAAGTAGAAAAACCGATTTCAACAAATTCCTAACAGAATTTCCAAAATGACATCTGGAGAGTCGGGTGCCGTAAGGGAAATTTTACACTTAAGTAGTTTTGTGCATACAGCCCTTGGTACCATTTGAAGTGCTGCTCATTGCTGATTGAAATGAAACTGGCAAATTCCTCTGAATGGTAGTTTTCTCTCGGTGATCAAGATCTTCACTTCTGTGGTG
>NMRB01001567.1:78112-97340 GCA_002633025.1 Notospermus geniculatus | reverse complement strand
AACATTGAGGGTGGGGGACGTAGTCTGGGGTACGTGCTAGGCCTACAGGTAGGCCAACTGGAAATGTGTCCATGGAGTTTGTAGGGCTGTCACAGAGTTTCAAGCAGACTTTGGGGTCCAAAACCTCGTCTTATTAACAAATACACCAGAGCCTCTGTATTGTAAATAATATATGAGCATTTCATTGCTTGCAACTCTATGACGACCCTCCCATGCCTATGACTGTGTCTCAGTAGAGCCAATAGATAAGAAGTCACCTAGATTTATGTTATATCTTTCTAGGTGAGGACAAGGAATGCGTTGTCATTCCCTCTACCAGTTACGAAGCAAAGGAAGGGCTTCACTAGTTTCAGTGCAAATAGAAACACTGAAGAACCAGAGAAAAACAGTCCAAGCCCCTCTCCTCCACTGTCACCTGAAGAAGAGAAGGAGAACGACAAGACACAGAAAAAGACAGTCAGATGGAATGACTCTGGTACGTGTAAGTTATCACCACCGGTATCATAAGGCAGTCAGAATGGCAGAGTGCTAGCATTGGCACTTCTTATCGTGTTACCAATACGTGTAGTTGTGGGTTCAAGTCTCAGCAGACCAAGGCTTTTTGCGAGTAATATGAACTGGTGATGAGAAATATGAAGTTAGATCGGATTGGAAGACTCTGATCAAGAGATCTTGGTGAGGTCACCTCTGCCGGTCATGTGTGTGAACTGAAACCTATGTTTCCTCATCTCAGCAGGTGTCACGTCAGCGACACTGCTTACAGACATGAAATTCATCATGCAGACATGAATTGTTTGGTGCCAGCTTTAACTTTGCCTTCTGTTTTGTCTTCCAGCAAGTGACAACATCTCTGAAGACACTGTTGGTGTTGAATCAGAATCAAGTGGAATTGAGAAAATTTCTGACGATACCTTGACGAATGAGGACTGTGAGCGTCTTTACGAGGCGATGTGTGGCTTCGGGACGGATGAGGATATCATCACCGATATACTGACTCAAAGGACGAATAAACAAAGACAGAAAATAAGAGAAAAGTATTTGGAAATATATGACAAGGTAGTGAATGTGGTTCTTTGTGATGAAAATGTGAGATCGGCTTCTGTATAAATGAAGTTAGGATAAGACCCGAGAGTTTGAAAGCACCTAAATACGGTATGGTCACTGTGTGCCAGTGAGGTTCAAATCTATGGCCACCATTACTAGCATAGTAATGTCCATTTCAGAAACTGATCAGAGACCTGAAGTCAGAACTTAGTGGTGATTATGAAGAGGTGATAATGAGTTTGATGATGACACCATCAGAGTATCTTGCCTACTGCATCCATCATGACATTGATGAGGCAGAGATGGAAGCAGACGCTCTTGTTAGTTTGATACAAAGTAGAAATGAGGAGTTGGAAAGTATCAAGAGAGAATATAAACGGGGTGAGTTTATGACTCCTTGTACCGGTACCGTATAGAGCTTGTGCAATGGCTCATTGGGACGTCACTGACTTTTGAGTGGCAGTCCACCATGCCGATGTCAATGACGGAGTGGACCACGTGTAGATCATGTCGTGGTTAAGTCGCACAAACTCTGCTTGCGCCGACAACACCTTGCAACAGACGTGTAGGTCAGTGTCATTTTCAGTACCCGGTACTGGTATATGATGGGAAAATGATGAGCCTCTGTGTAGGTCTAGTTTGTACTATTGTAACTCCTTGTCGATTTTCATACTTCTTTCGAGAGACCGGGTGTGATTCCGTAGCTTTTTCAGTCCATATATTGTGTACTTTAGCATACAACATCAACCTAGCAGAAGATTTGAAGGAGCGAGGGAATGGTGACCTCAAGCAGATGATGCTGGCATTGTTGAAGATGTCATCTGAGGAATCTGGACAAGAAAAAGTAGATAAATTAGGTGGGTAACAAGGCATGTTGCACTGATGTAGGCCTACACTACATGTAGAGATTGTTGCCAACACATCAGCGTACCCAATTGCCTTTCCATGTTTTCCTGCCAGTTGTTCCTCTTAATGGTGTTCGTGTCAGAATTCTTGCGGAAATTTTAATTCAGAGTAATCGTGCTCAGTGGAACTCCTTGAATTTTAATTATGTACCCTTCTCTTCCTTTCCAGCTGAATCCCTCAAAGATGCCCCCTCACATTTTGCACAACTCATTCATAACTGTTTAGATGGCTTTGGAACTGATGAACGATCGCTGATTAGAATCATAGTGGCGAGATCTGAGGTACGCTGCTTGTAGGATTACATTTTCAGCACCGGCATTTCTTTGCCCTCGTGTTCGTTGAAAATCTAAAATATCGGTACCCAGAATATGATGTGAAGTTAATTCCAAAACCAGTCATCTTCATCTCTCTCTGGAAGTCTCGCAGCTGCCCCTAGCAGATTTCACAATGTCATGAGGTGCCACTCCACTTGTTGGAGGAGAGAGAACTCGAGCATGATGGAGGTGGTGTACCATAAATTTGCAGAGTACAAGTAAAGCTAAATGTAAGAATTTCATTTTCAGATTGACCTTGGTGCAATAAGTAAGAAGTACAAAGAGAAGTTTGGCAAGAAACTGCTGGATATTATAAAGAGTAAAACAAGTGGGGATTTCAAGGACAGCCTTATTGCAATTCTGAGGAAAAGTTAGCCGCCATTTCAGCTTGAGACAAGTCCCGAAGATGAACAGTGACAGCTAGTGTAAAGGCCTCTTCACAAAAAGTGTGACCGCAAGCAACGTTCAGCAACAGGCCTTCGACCCGACACTGACTGCAGAAGGAGACATCCGTCGTGGAGGTTGTTGTGTTGTCACCCAATCAAGAGATCAGTTTTTGAAATGAATTGATCTGTGATGTTGAAATTAGATCTGATCAATGCAGGCTTGATATTCAGTCCTGCTTTCAAGTCTTAGGCAACAGCAGAACCTCTGGGCTTTTTACCTTAGGCACTGCCTTCTCCAGAATATTATGTCATAATAATGTGCTTACCAGTTTTTGCATTAATTTAATTTGTACGGCTTTTCTTTAGGTTAGAATCTCAATTGCTTTTTGTATTTGCTTGATAAGGCACTGGTCAAACCAGACAGTTGCATCTCTCCGTGATGCACATTATAGATCCGCTTGTTCTACATCATCTTGGTACCTGGGACCAGTACTGGTAGATTTTCAGCACATCTTGCCTCACAAAACGTCTGCACATTTGGGTTTTTCTACATGATTGAAATAAAATGAAGCCTTTTGGGCAAGCACGTGAAAGTCTGGTGTTGTTGAGGATGTACATCATCCTACTACCAGCAAAGGCTGTGATAATTTCTGTGATAGTCCTAAATGGCAGCAGATTCAAGTTTTAATTTGTATGAATTTTGGTACATTTTGCTGTCATAGTAGTATTATCTTTGGTTTTGTCATAAATTTTGTGTTGTCTTCCCAATACCATTTGTATAGGCCTACATTTACCTTACAAGTTTCATGATTTCATGTTTTCATTATTTCCAATTCAGTGTGCCATATTTCATATTTCAAACCTAATGTGCACTCTACACCCAGGGTACTGGGTACGCACATTTCAATGAACCTTTTGGTGCGTTTGTGATGTGCTATGATATGAAGCAGATGGGATGCCATTTTTATTTCGTTATTACAAGAATGTCCACTGTCACATGCATCTTTCTTATTGACAGTTGTGCAATTTGCAATATTTCAGTTTTGTTTATGTGGTTAAATGGATGAGTATTCACAGTTAAACTGTACATTGACGTAATGAATGTCTATTTATCAAGTGCTATCTTGATTTGGTTCTTGCATGAAAGGAGAGTGTCCCTCACATTTAAAGAGCCACGATATTGCCACTTTTTGTCAACAGCCGGCGCCACTGGTGATGATTGCATCATTCTCCAATACCATAGTCTTGCCTTTCGCCCCAGTGTTGGAGAATGTATGATTACAATACAATGCATATGTAGATACCCTAGGAAAGAGATTACACTACATGGGGCAAGGTTGATAAGTGGTAGTTTAACAACATTGTCAATAGGGGTCACCCTTAATGCGTGTATTGCTTAGTGCAGGAAGGGAAGGAATACAGTGCCCCTTTAAGAAAAGTGTGAATGCTGCATTAGGGACATCACTGTCGAACTAAATGAAAACTTGGAAGTCAAAATTGTGCTCACGTCTAAATTTGTTTATTATAAAGCAATATGAATATATACAAGAACAGAAAAAACATCTTTCACATTATATTACATTGATTACTTGTGCATGAAGATAGAGTTTTTCACTTCATTCCCATCAGTTTGATAAATCAAAGTCCTCGATCAATCAGGGCAGGAAAAGAAACCTGCTTACATACCGGTACATGCTGCACAGAATGATCTTGTGACTCGGTGATACTAACATCAAACAGGAAAGGCTGATATATCCTACATGTACTAGCAAGTCATTAGCATTTACAGCAACTCTTCTCATCAAATTGCAGTCACTGGCCTGCAGGTGGGATAATGAACCATACTCCCTGCCTACATGGGCCTTCACGGATAGTAAAATAGAAAACCTTCATATAATGGATGGAAAATCAGCTGTAATTTATCAACTTAAATTACCTGAAAATTATATCACAGATTTTTGCGAAACGAGTATATTTGATAATACTCCGTGAGGTGCAAGTTGTTTATGATTAATTCATAAAGCTGAATGGCTGGCTAAAGCGGCGAATCCACTGTCGCGATCGTGGCTTGAGACGGGGTTGCGTTCCCTTGCGATCACCTTATATGGCAATCGGAAGTCCTTATATGGTGATCGTAAGGGATCGCAACCCCGTCTCAAGCCAAAATCGCAACAGTGGATCACCCGCTTAATCCAGCCCCAATAGCAGCTGGCTGAACACGGCTCGTCAAGTCCAGTCCAAATAGCAGCTGGCTAAACATGGTCATGGGTTGTCAAGTCCAGTCAGTACAGCACCTCGCTGAACATGGCTCTGTTCTGCCCCAAAAGCAGCTGGCTGAGCAGGGCTTGTCAAGTCAAGTCCATAGAGCAACTGGCTCAACATGGCTTGTCAAATCTAATCTGTATAGCAGCTGGCATTGTTCAGTCAAACCCCTGAGGCAACTGGCTGAACAAGGCTCAGTCCAGCCCAGGGCTACAGTTGCTGGCTGACATGGCTGAACTGGACTTACCAAGCCCAGTCAGCCTCAATCCAGCCCCTACAGCAGCTGGTTCATCTAATCCAGGGCTGCAACAGTTGGCTGAACCGGACTTTAGTTGAGCCCAAACGCAGCTGACTGCAACCAGCTTGTTTCATAGCATTATACAATCTGTAGCTTCATTCACCAATCAGACGGCTCCATGTTTTAATCAGTGAAGAATCTGTGTACCTGCTGCATCGAGAACGTCACAAAGCAGAAAACGAATGTACAACACTGAATTATATAGAATGTCAACAAAACAAAGAATGTGGTTTTCAAAAACGCACTACTGCAACAATTCAAGAAAGTGAATACTTATCCACTGGAGTGCATACTTCATTTACTTATTATATCCCCTGGAAATGAAAAACACAAAATGGTCAGGGCAAGATTAGCACTAGATCATCCAATTCTTGGCAGACACCACAAACTGATACAGAATTCTACTGAGAAGTCAACATTTCCAACAAGATTGTTTGGTTCTCTCAGAAGTACAAGGCAATGATCATTAGCAATTAAGACAGAAGCATGTTCTAAATACAAGAACATGTTCTGGACATTCACTCTATGTACAAATAATCTCAAAGCACCATTGCGAACATAATTTATTTAGACATACAAAATATTACACCTTAGGCCTACCAACATATATATATTCATATTCGTATTTTCTCTAAATTACAAGTTAGTGTTTCCACTTCAACAGCTATGACCTACAAGACTAGGTCCTACCACATTCGAACAGCATCCACGGGTATGAGTATATACATACTACCATGTGTAGTGCAAAACATCAATGCAGACTTCACTGACAACAACCTTGAATACTGCAAGCCACTTTATGTGCTGAGGTACTCTAAGCTAAAGAAGAAAGCATCAAAGTACGGTACAACACGTGGTCACAACACGGAAACTCTAAAATGAAAAGATGTGCAAAGCAATTAGCTGATACAACAGAATGAAAGCAAGACTGTAGTTGCTGCTGGTAATAAGAATGATATGAAACTTTTACATAGCATTTTTTCCACTGTAATACAGTCCGAAAGTGCTTCAGATTACCGTACCACCCCAGTCTCTCCAGCAACCTGATGAGGAACCTGAGGAGATGCCCATTCAATGCATCACTTGATCCTTTCAGACCAGCAGGGAATGCAAAGTGGCCATTCAGCCGGGAATCAAACCCATGACCTCTTGGTCTCAAGTCTGATGCTCAGCCCTGTGCCATCACGCTGGTTTGATTTGGCATTAATATTTCTGCTAAGCAAAGTTTATAAACAGTATGGATCAAAGCAAAAGAGAATAGATATCATTTTAATGATCCTATGTGAAGGAAAACACCATAATATGGCACCACAGTAAAGTTCTAATCATGAACAACACAGGTGAATACTGCTCATGATAAATGGTGTGAAAGCCAGTATTTTCAATGACAAGGTAGGTTCGTAAACAGTAGGCATTGAAGCAAAAAGAGAATCGAATTTTCCTATCTGAAGGAAAAATAGCAATTTGGCACAGTAATTCAGGTTCTAAACGCATATATAAACTAAACGTAATATGAGTATAGGTCAAGATCACTTCTGAAGCCAGCATTTCTGATGACAACATTTACACGAATGATTTGGTGTGATTGGTGCTTTACCTAATAGGATGCAAAGGATTCAAGGACTGAGGCAATAGAAGTTCTTCACTGACGTCAATATGGTCACGTGACTGCAAAAAAACGGTCATGATGGCCGTCAAATGGCGACAACGTCGAAACTGTCACGTCATGACATTTTGACATCACAATCTGTGTGTTGACGCTGTGTTCACGCCGTGATGTCGCTTGACATTTTGACAGCCAAGATGGTGGCATCGTGTCGTCATGGAAATGTGACATCACGTGAAGAACCTAGACTATAGAGGGCAAGAGTGTGAAACAAATGCATTTCTCAAATGCCTAGCAAAATGGTCTTTCCGGCCATGGGCAAACATCAAGTCCTGTCTCATAAAGCTAACGTTTGTCAGTTATACCTTAGTTCAAGGCAATTGGTCACCAGGGGAACAATGGGATTGATTGTTCATTCATCAGACCAAACTGCCCTCAGTCCTTGATAGTGATGACAACAGAAAACTGCAGACGTATTCTATGACTATGAAGAATCAAAAGCAGAAGAAGCTTGAGCTTTGCTTTTCCAGTGTCTTGCCATACCTTGAGCACTGACTGTTGCAAGGCAAAGCCGTTTGAGCTTATTCGACATGCAGGTGTTCGTGTCTGATTTCAGTTTCGATGCAATGTGGTCTGGAAGAGAAGAGATAGAAATGGAATGAATGAATGCAGGAGAGGAGAGGATAAAGGTCTCTCAGCCCAAAATGCATACACAGTGGAATGTTGAATTCATGGTCTGCTGTGATGAAACAAATGTACAGCACAACATCATGCTACAACAGGAATAAGTTTCCCATATTACCAGTGGATACCTGTACATGTATGATACAAAGAAATCCAATCTTGGACACTTCACAATAGGAGCAGTCAGCCGTGCATATTGCCAACAGATGGCAGCAAAGTTCTAATGGACCAATGTACAGGAAAATGCACGTAATTGATGCTCGATCAATAATGACTAGGTCCGCTATATGCATTGAATTGGGCCGTAGTGACACCTATTGGTCAACTCACTGACAGCTCCTATCGAAGCCCACAAATTCATTCTCAGTGTCTTCTAACTGGTTTTGTGCAAAGGCACTTTTTATGGTAAAAGCATCACAGTTCATGCTGACAATTACAAAGATCATGCGTGGTTAATAGAAAATGGATTCTCCCAGCACACAGCACTCAGATGCCAGGAAACTGGCCAATGCACCATGCAATATCATTGTAAATCTAAATGCCTAGTTTATGATTGGTGTACTGATATACAGACAAAAAAGCATGCCTACATGCAACTGCATCATGCAGAAGCCATACACAGAAAATGGCACAAACATGTGGAAACAATTACAATAGGAGGAGTTAGTCGACAACAAAACGCTGCTATTATTTCCATCTGTGCAAGAAATGCTAGTTTATAACAGAGCTAACAGACACTGACTTTACCTGAAAAGCAGTGCTATCTCTCAGGCTGGAACACAGTAAATGAGACTGTGCAATGCTGACAATATGAGGCTGATCCCCTCATCATTGGGGGACTCAGCAATCAGGGGTGATAATGGTATTAGTAAAGGTGTACAGGTTGGAAGTGACAAGGTACATGATATGGGAACATGCAGAAAAGTGTGTCGAATGCTTTGATCTCTTTGAATCTGGTCACTATGAACTAACATGCAAATTAGAAGTGTTAAGTGATGACCTTGGCATTGCTATTTGTGGTGCAAGGCCATGCGACCTGACTTTATAAGGTCATGAGGCATTGACCGTACAAGGTCATGAAGCATGACCATGTTGATTTGAGATGATAAGGTGTCGTTGATGCATAATGGATGGATGCGCAACTCACTCTGCAGGGTCAGAGACCATTTTTTGCAAAAGTATTGTCCAAGGATATGAAGGATGTGAAGATGGCTGTAATAGTGCAGGGGAAGTATGTGAGGCAACTTAATAAAACTTGTGATGAAATTATTCAAAATTACAAAATGTACGTAAGCAATGGACAAATCCCAAATAAGTTTGGTCTATTGTGAATTCTAATTCTCTCGTTATCTCCTGGTGTCATGTCAGTCCGTTTAGGCTCATTTTCCGTCCAACTTATCACTGGTTTTGTAGTGGATGGTCTCAACATTGTACTGGAGTGAATAATGTAAGACCAATCAGAAGATGGCTTTGCCTATTTGGGTTTTGTCTTTGGGCAAGGTTGGACAACGTGACAGGACTGCACAACAAGTTACAACAGCTTGTACTTTATAACATACAATGGAACACCCCTTAACAAACACCTATGCCTGGAGGATGTCCTATTGAGGACATGGAAACACGGTCCCAAATTGGTCATTTCTAGTCCTTTTGACCTTTGGAATCAAGACACCTCTCAATTACGGACAGCGTCTCTGTCCAAATGATGTTCTTAATAGAGAGGTTAATAGCATCTCTGTCTTAAAGGTGTTCTTAATAGAGAGGTCCATTGCAGAACTCTGAATTTGCAAAGAAACCCAGACAAATGTGTTTTCCACAAAGGACAGGTGAGGCTTCCAACATCCAACAATGTCACTCAGCTAAACCTAAAGCAGTCTAGAATACAACGCGAGGAGTGTTAAAGTGTAACTAAATTCATCAAAAATTCATAAGACAAGCAGCTTGTTTATGAATTTTTACAAATGTGCGAGTCAAAGGTGACAAATATTAGGAGTGCACAACTCGACTAATCTCTAATGTCAGTGTAGCTGCTACTGAAGTCCACAGATTTTGATACCCTATTTGGTGACACAAACATTAGGTCAGTGATCCACTTCTGTGATGGGAGGGCATCATTTGAACCAAAATTTTTTTTGAATTCGTTGCTTTAATCTCCCACGTGCTATTGGATATTTACCCTGTAGAGGAGCAGACGACGCCGGGCCATCCAGTTGATCTCCTCCGCCGGCTGCCATTTGTTGCTGTCGTTGAAGATCCATGATAACCCTCACGGATGCATCGATCAATGCATCCATCATTACAGCCTGGAGGGAGAAAAACATTCATGTTTGTTACAAGAATGTGAAGCTTACTACAGCACAGTGGCAAATATGCTTGACATTCTTAGCCCCATCAGTAGACTGGTTCCCGTCCTTGCCGCTCCACTCGAGAGTTGCTCATTCCACATTAGTTGCGGAACGGACCCGGGGGAACGGACAGTAGCACTGCGGGAATGGAGTGCCAACGACAGGAATCAGTCTACCCCATTAGCCTGAATTTTGGATGGGCCAAGGAACAGCTCATTGAAATCATTCAGACTCAACCGGAAATCGAACATGCAGCTTCTTGGACAAGAGTTCGACACATCTATGGCTACCCTCCACGTGCCACATATCAGCTAAGGGCCATCAGCTAATGATGTACCGTAAGGGAGTTTGCTGCTGCTCTGAATGACCCGAGGACCTCCTCACTGCCAACCAGACATCTGACCAACTACATCAGTGACAACTGCTTATGCTGCATCCCCTTTAAAATGACTGATTATTGTACAGGGGACATCTATTCCATAGACAATCTCTCCTACCACATGTAATGAAACTACTTCAAGCACACAACAAAAATATTAATATTTGATAGAATTATGGTCATTTCCTAAAAAATGAGCAATGAGCACATCTCATACCTGTCTTGAGAAAACTTGTAAAACGAGGGATGTTTTGTCTGCTGAGGGCTGTTCGCCTTTAAACTGAAGAAATAAACATGGCAAGCGATCCCTGTTGGTCACATCTTCTGGTTCAGCATAATCCCATGATAGGTCTTTGTAGAGTAAACCAAGCAGTGATGTCTGAAAGAGGATTGAATGATATCAAATATACATGCTCGCTTATTTATTTTTGATGATATGGAGTCTGGAAAATTGCAATTACACAATTCTATTCCAGATAGGCCTATTAAATCCATGACTTCACTGAGGTTCTGGATCCAGCAGGTATGATTTCGATTCCTTATAGATCAACGTAGCGAATCCTCTGATTGGTCAATCATCTCTTTGTGTTACTGCATTATGCTCTATATCATGCTGGCTGCAATAATGACGAAGTGTACATGTAGGTGGTGACAAGTCTTAGGAATGGTTTAACATAGAGAGGCCATTGATACCATCCTAGGTACTACAGTCTCAGATTTCTGAATAACTCACCACTTTTTCTTTGTCAATGACAAAAACTCCATCTCTGTTGATTGCGACATAAACTTGCAAGTCATGTGACCCCGTCACCCGTCCTAATGTACTTGACGGTCTCTCCACCTGCCCATGGAACATGGCAGCCCTGAAATGAACAAGATGGTGCAAAATTACAACAAAATCACTGAAAAACTTGGAAAATTCACTCAATTAACGTAAGGTCTGATCAAGGAGAACAAATTCTTACCCATAATATGGCATTTTCCAACAATCCTCTAGATACATTTGCCGTAATATGTGTTTTTCTTCTTCCGTTTCCCCATTGTAAGCCATGGTCATCTCACGATGCTCTTGTGTCCAGGCCTCGACAGTTGATCGTTTGTGCCTCAAACCGGGGATCGACCACGATCTCCGACAAACGTGATCAGGATAGAAATCCTCAACATTTTCTCTGTAAAACACGATTCAATACTACATGTATGTGACTATTTGTATTAGATTTTTCCATCAGGGCCAAAGCCCTAGAATTATTGGCCCTGGTAAGAACAGAAGAGGCCACCTCAAGCTATTCATGTCCCTCCCTTGGATGGGGTCTTTTACTTGCCCTTGCAAAGGCACAAGGTACAAGTCACAAGACACCACAGCTTACTGTCCCATGCAACGGACTGAAGAGCCAGGATGATAAATTCCATATGGCCTGGGATTCGAACCCGGGACCTGCTGCTTGCTAAGTGGACATGAACTGGAACGCAGGGGAAAGTCTTACACAGAACTTTCTGAACTGGAACTCAGGGGAAAGTCTTACACAGAACTTTCACCTATCTCTCCCTTACTCTTAACTGTGATCCCAGCATACTTACTTATAAAATTTTGGAGTATGTTCTTCTGGATTGTACTTTCCAAATGATACGCATGCTTGTATTCCAGCAAATCTGTGATAGTCTCTTGGTTCCACTGGGTAGCGGGCCTCAACAATGTTGGTACATGCCTCGTGGTACAGGAGACGCACGATATCTGGATCGTTAATCTGTGGTAAAGTGGAAGTGTAAGCAGAAAACCTGGCTGTGAGAGTGGCCCTCTCTATCACACGAAGAATGCGGATCTGATGAGGGATCGAACCCGGAACCTCAGAAGTGACAAGCGCCACATGTCCACTGCACCACTTTGACAGCACTTCACAAAATCTCGGCCTAAGTACTTCAAAACTTACATATTTCTCTCTTTCCCTGGCAACAAAAGCCTGTCTTCTCATCATCAATATCGGCTCGTCTCTTTCTATTTCACCCTCAGTTGCATTGGTGAACTTCATCAAGAGCTCATCCCACTGGCAGGTGATCTTGAATGGGCAGTGGTGGGGTTTCAGTTGGATCTCTGTGAATGATAGGAAACTTGGCATTTCATATTATATGATTCTGATGGTACAGCACCTGTGACGGCCTAAAAAACAGTTCCATCCAGGAGTTCTATTGGCTTTTATTGCCATCTTGAGTGGTACAGCCCATGGCAGAGGGAGAAAGAGCCAAGGCCATGACATTGTGATGTAACATTGCTTTAGTGTTGACTGCTAAAGAAACCAAACTGATGACTCATGCATGGTGTCAGCATACCTAACAAGGGTGACATAAGCCACAGTGAGAAGATTTCTCTCGCCTCTTCAGAAATCCCGATCTCTTGTATGACCATTTCTTGAAGTTCTTCAGCCTTCGACCGTCTGCCGTCTTTGACAACAAACTGAAGGCCAGTCTTGTCCATCAGGTAGATGCACATCTCCAAGTCTGCACAGCAAACAATAAACAATATCAAACAAAGTTTTAAATGCTGGTGATGTTAGACACAGACCTGTTTTTGAGATTGTACAATCACAAAGATCCCTGGAAACCAGTGGGGCCCACATGATATTGGTACAGTCAAACACAAAGTTCTATCTAATGTTGATGATGATATATCAGTCGAGAACTATCCCATCTCTTCACAGTCTACATCCTCTGGACTTAGAAGAAAAGGACTGTGAAAAATCTTACTCACCTTTGCCTCTCATCATTGATGTGGCAGTGGATGCTAACAAAAAGAAAGCAGCAGAGTTACTTCTAAAAAATGTCACCAAACACCATGCATATATATATACACTAAAAAACTATGAATAATCAAACTCTTTGGAATCCGCTGGTTGTGGATTGGATGGATGGATTCATGTCCAACCATTTTAAATGGATAAAAGACAATTAACCATCTGCACACTATGGGGTATACCAGTATTCCATCACAACACTGACCCAGTCCTGCTGGCACCAGGCAAACTACCAAATCATGAGCAGATTACGTACACATGATGAGTGATTCGTTGACTGATAGTCCAGCAAATACAGATCTAACTGTCAAAATATCCTCTCAATATGGAGTCCTTCTTTCAACCAATCTTTGAAATTAGTCAGACATGAAATTCCACATACAAGAAGTGCTGGCCTCAGTCTGATAACAGAATACCGCTATATAAAGACATTGAGATCTAGTTCAGGCAATAATCAATCTAAACAAACAAAATGAAACTAACTGGAAAGACATTAGATGATGAGGAAAGCCCATGCACAGGAACCTATTAACTGCCGTGAGAGATGAGTGAACAACAAACATACTGAGGCTTTCTCAACACTTCCAAGTAAAGTTTGTTTAATGACTGTTTTCTTTTGTAGCATATTCCCCATTTCCGTTCAACAAGTCCCAGTGGACAGGAAGAGATGACCAATTAGAAATTTCATAGGTGACAAAGACCAGGTTGTTATTTTTTTTGACACTGCCTGTGCATGGGTAGCCCACATGCCCGAGTTACTTGGGTCACAATCATTGCCAAAGAAAGATGCACCAAATTCAAAGAGAGGGAAAGTCCCCAGGATAACTACCACACACATCTACAATCAAATCGCTCGCTATCTATTTTTGCTACAATGTAATATCCATTCAATCATTTTCATTTGTTGCCTTACCCATCAACAAATCTGTGTCCTGACTCTCCCCAAGATCTGGCTGGTCCACACCTGCCCCACCCGGAGTCCCTGTCACCTCAGTATAACTCGGAGGGACATTTGATCCCTGAAAGTAGTAAATACCAGTATTGGTCGATGTTCCCGCAAAGTGATTTCCACTGCTATGCTGATGTAATAAGTCCACACTGGTGTACCGTTCGACAGATCACAGAAAACTGACAAGACTCCCAAGGAAAATCAGTCTGAAGACCCACATGTGGGGCTTCGCCTAAATCATAGAAACCGGGTTTCTATGAGGGTTTCTTTCAGGGTTTAACCCTAGTAGTAAGTAAACAGCCACATTAACATCAGTCAGTAAATATGAAAGTACTAAAAATGAGTGGTTAAACAAATGCAAAGCTAACAAAACCTGCTTAGGTACATGTACACATATGTATACATATTTGAAATTTGAAAATTTGTATACAGTTGTCAGCGCATGTCAAAAACACCAATAGAATAGGCATAGCAAAACTCAACTGTGACAATGACATCTCATGTTGTCTTCAATTACCCAGTCAAGCCCCCCCCCCCAGCAATACCGCACACTCAAAATGAAAAAAAATGGCTAGTAGATATGCTTATCCTTATCTGAAAGCTTACCTCATATGATTTAAACCTACTAGAATGTTGGACAGGAAAGGAACCTGCACTTGGAGACGGAGGGAAATGAGGCTCCACCCGTGATGATTTCCGGTGGCAGATCATGATTCAGAAAAGTATGTCCACTCAAACTCATGACACTCATTTCTTCAACCAGTGGTTGCACCTCCACTGCATTCAGACACGGTGAATAAGCGTGTACATGGGCAAAAATGAAAGGCCTTCTGCACACAAGTAGCTGTGTTGATGGCACCTCAGAGTGGATGGTATGAATAATAATACACAACTGTTCCCACTTGAAAATTGATAAAAATCGTTGTGAATTACCATTATGCATGATTAGATGCCATTGTCATAAGGTCCATTCCACGTTACGTATGTTACAGTTCAGACAGGGTTTACTGAGGTTAATTTGGTCAGTACTTCTTTGAAAAGGCAGTTTTTTACTTGGTTATCCATATAAAGTGGTCTTGGGTTATTACTCTTTCATGTGAAACAGAAATATTCCCTTTCCCTTTGACAGATTTTCTTCAGGAGCCAACTATATTGTGTTACGTATGTTACATTCACACGGAAATGAAATTGCAAAACTTTTCAGAAATAGTAGAAGTTCTGTGAAGTGTGTGATTGGAAGCAAATCTATTTGTGATATTCTAAATATCAAATATATCGCCTGGTCATAACAGAAAAGGTTGGGGCATTATATAAAATGGAGGTTTTGGAATCAGAGGATTTCAATGTTACGTATGTTACAAAAAATAGTTACGTATGTTACACTGTCCGAAATAGGTAAGTAAATAAGTCAGTGTAAGAGCATTTTAAGACTTTTTATATGGTTTTCTTACCTAAATTAAATATTCCTAATTAGATTATTGCATTCTTAAGTTTGTTTCATGCCAAATTTGAGTTTTGAAGCCAGATACGCCATGGAATGTCGAGCCATTTTGTCAGTTGACCAGTTCCTGTGTGGAAGTGATGATGCTCAGATGAAGATGTTTCCTAGAAGACAGCTGGTCTTCCTAGTTTCCATACATAAAAAGTACAATGGAATAAAGCACTCTATAACGCATTTTCTGTTGAAAGGCAGAGCACATCTCCCTGATAACACCATCCAGTTTTGATACATAAAGGGCCAATAATGGTAACTAGGTGAGTCTATGACTTATTTTTGGATTTCAAACTCATTTGGATGTTGGCCTATTGCACTTTTCATAATCATACACTGTTCTCAACAAATTTTGAAATCTCTACATCTCATGTTTATTTTTTAGGATAGATGCCCCAAAACGTCAATGATATTCAGCGGAAAGGGTTCAAGACCAAAAATCCATGACAAAAGGTCAAAGATGCACCTGGTATTAGCAAGATGTAGTTTTCTGTAGTACAATATGCAAGAAAATAAAGTTTGAAAGGTGTATTATGATGTTAACTTGTGTTTTTATTTTCTTGTAACATACGTAACGTTACGTATGTTACAGAATTCATTGGGGATTTTCAGACTGAAAATGCAAAGATCTGAGAGGTTTCTTTGTTTCAGTTAGTTTGAATACTTATTCTAACTTTTAATCAGAGAACCCATGTTTCTGAGGGGCCAACTTCTCCTTCCACAAAAAGAAATGTGTAATAATCGTTACGTATGTTACACACCAATCAGACCAAACTTTCAACCACATTTTCTCAAAAAGTATTCCGTCAAGAGAAGAAATCTTTTGTTTTCCTCAAAGATGTGTCTTATATCTATCAAAACTCATTTAACCAAGTATGTTGAGGTTGGGTAATGTTCTTAAAGAGCAGAAACTAATATCATAGTTATTTTCTGCTTTTAGAATCATGTCAATGACTTGAACTTTGATGCCCCGGCAAAAATGTCCCGTGCAATGACTGAGACTGCCATCATCATTTCTTGGTAGTTTGTGGATCATATTTTCAGAAAATATGCATCCAAGCTAAAAAACTCAACATTTTATTTTTCTGACCCAGGACCACTTTGCGTGGAATGGACCATTACTGGCAACAGATTGTATGTAAATTCATGAATTAAAAGTTTGGTAAAGTTGGATAATCAGGGAAGGTGAGCAAATTATTCTCCTATCCCAGTATGCATTATTCTGATTTGTGATAATAGATGAAATATGGCTCTTGTGGCTTTTTGAATCAGCCTCACATCAGCTATAAAGTATATAGGCCCTATGTCATGTATGTGCAGGGCTTAAGATAAAGGAGTACCGTACTTGCTTAAAATACTCCTTGAAATCTCAAAATACTCCTCCATTCCAGAACTGAAAGGGTGAAATACTCCTTGAGATTTATCAGTTTGCAATGGGAATCCTCCATTGAAGATTGAAAATACTCCTTCAAATTCTGAATAGAAGAGGCCATCATTTTTTTATACCTCGGTCCTCGGGCTTTTTGGACAGACCTGACAGAGAGGAGGGCGGGAAAAAATAAAAATAAAAGGTTATTTTTCAATATTTTTCAGGTCCTCGCACTGTTTATGACTTTACTTTTGGCGAGGAGGATAGAAAAAAATAAAATATTTTTATTGAAAATAAATTTTTATTTTGGAAGAAATTAGTCCGAACGTCTGACTCGTATTGCTATTTTTAGAATCTGCTGGACGCTAATCTTGTTGCGGCCGTCAGTTCTGCAAATGAGCAACAGGAGGCAGTGTTCGGACTAGGAAGAAATAAAAACGGTGAACCTTGCCATTATGAATTACAGCTTTAAACAGACAGAATGATCCTGATGAATGTCTCATACAAACTGATATTAAAGCTTTAAAAAGATATCACTGAAAAACATTTAAGGCCGATTTCGCTGTGTTTTCAAAGAATGTGAACACAGGCATCACGAAATTTATTTCAGAAATTGGGGTCATACGAGAGCGGCGGTAGGAAAAAATAAAAAAACCCATGGATCAATTTCAAGGCGGAGGGCGGAAAAAATATAAAAATAAAATTTTATTTTTTTTCTATTTGGTGAATTTTGCAGAGCGGAGGGCCCGAGGACAGGCTGAAAATAAATATTTATTTTTATTTTTTTCTTGACATTTTCCGAGCGGCTCGCCCGAGGACCAAGGTATAAAAAAATGATGGCCAGAGTATGATACTCTTTGCCCTCCAAAATTATCTAAAGCCCTGTATGTGTTCAATATTATGGAGTCTGCACAGTTCCTGTTCTTGTGACTAAGTGACTACCGGTAATGCCAAAAGATCATTGTACTTGATTGGGAACTACGTCATCAGGCCAAATCCATTTCAGGTGCAGCACAACGGTACCAGTATTGGTGAGGCCAATACCTATGCTTTCTCTTGTACGTCACCAACATCAATGACGTCCCAGATGGGTTGTGTAAACTTTTCTCAATGAGTCAAGTCAAAAATTTGGAGATTCCACAATAAGTGTGCTTTTGAACAGCACTGAGGTTTTCATAACCCTAAAAAATGATCCCAAGGTGTCAAGAAGAAGTGTTTATTTTGCTGGCATGCCGGCAGACCAATATTTTAGTTAGGCCACATAAAAAAAAATGGTGATCGTCCTTTTCTCGGGGAGGAGGTGGGTAGGGGGAGGCTTTTTTAAAAAAATTTTTTTTACAGTGAATTGGCATGAAGAATGAGTCAATGGTAACAACCAAATGCCTTGAAATCGCGTCCTTTGTATCCCAGGTGCGATATGAACTGAACAACAAGTGATGTCAATGGTCAAAATATATGTAAGAGGGCAATTTGAACGTTTTGAGGGGGAAAAATAGAAAAAAAAGTTATTTTTGATGAAAAAAAATTTTTTTTTAAACATTTTTTTTCAAAAAAAAAAGGGGGTCGGGGCCGTTTTCGCGGGTCGGGCGGGGACGATCACCAGCTTTCTTTTTTTATGTGGCCTTATAATGCCGTCTTCCGTTTGCACATGCGCAGTATTGAGTATAGGCTAGGACGTACAATGTAGGTCCTTTAGGGTTAGGTCCCTTAGGTAGGGATACATGTACCGGAAGGTCCGTTAGGGTTAGGCAGGCCTAGGTCCCTTAGGGTTACAGGTTCCTTATAGTTACGGTAACCATATCGACCAGGCATAGCTTCTTTTACGATATGACATTGACGGCTATTGCCTGGTAGTATGCGCTATCTAAAAGTTAGTCTCAGTAACTGGGACTCTGATGCTGCGCTTTTGCTTTTACAAACTGACTTTTACATAGCGCGCATACAGAGTCTCAGATTGCCCAATACATTCCCTGTGGAGCAATTCCCGCACGGAATTCCGTGCGCCGCTGTTAATTCACAAACCAACACGAAAATCCGCAATATTGTATTCCTGTGTTGTTGAGCTACCGTCGATACACCATTCCGAGTGAATTCAGTAAAATCCCATCCTTATTTACTTCACAAATCGAGTTTGAAATCCACTTCTCGAATCTAAATGTACAGGCCGGTGACACGCCATGATGGGAGTCTCGCGCAATGCAGTTGCGCAGTCATGGCAGTTGACGTTAGTCTCGTTCTCATCCAGTGTCAGCGACTACGCCCAGTCACGTGACCTCGGATCATGTGACAGCTACGTGTTGCAGACTTGTTTACATGAGTTAGTGACATTTCGACGGAGTTTTGTATCAAAGTTTTTTCCTAATTTGTGCCAATTTTTCAGTCTTTTGGAATACCACTATGAGACATAA
>NMRB01001567.1:42804-64331 GCA_002633025.1 Notospermus geniculatus | reverse complement strand
TGATACCAGTTTCAAGTCACTTACTGTGGCAGATCTCCCGATATGTCAAAATATCAAATTTGATATATCAATATCATTATGATGCTGACACTGGAGAATAAATTTGTTGATGCCAGTATCTTGCCAAGGGCCATAAACATAGGGAAGGAACTTGTTGCTAGTGCTCTACCTGGCGTCGGAGACAAGTTATTCAAGAAACAAAAGTGTGACAGACAAAATCTCAACTTTTGATATGTCAATTTCACCATGAACCAGGTATCGGAGACTGGAAATTTTCATTCCATCTTGTAGCTCAGGTCATGAAACCTGGGGGTAGGTCACATTTCCAGGTCTGTAGCTCTTGCAGGAACAAAGTTACAGGTGTGACAGACTGAACAGACAGACAGATACACACACACACAGACAGACAGACAGACACCACGACCAAACACTATATGGTTTCCGATCTTGAGATCGGAAACCATAATAAGTATTTCTTAAGGACCTAGGGAAGATTTCGAGTGACGAGAAGTTTTTATGTTGCCTCCTGAGTTTCATCACTGTGGCTTCTCAGACCCGTAGTCCAAACGCCTGTGACAGACCAACCTCCAGCGAGGATTCCGGTTTGCCGTTCACAAAAACACTGTTCTTACATCATCCTGTTGCAGACAGGCGGAAGAAAATAATCCTTGTTGTCTTCTACCCATTTTGGAATATTGTAAAAGACTGGATTCGATGACATTGTGAGTTAGAGGCCAACTATTTCGAGTTTTAACAGGAAACCCGCAGCAAGGTGTACACCGGCCACGTGACACGACGCTGTTTTGTTTTAATCTCTAATCCATCGACCTTATTGATCAAAGATAATCTAAACCTTATTAGTCAAACATTCTATCAGTTTTTCAAACTACACATTAAATAAATTTGACAATAATTTGCTTTTATCTGGTATTAACGATTAGAATACTTTGAACCGATGAAAATGGGTCACGCGTTGGTTTTGAGAGTATACGGCTTACGTTTACGTCTGCACGTGGCGCCATTTTCAGATTTGCATGTTTTATGAACGCTTTTCATCTCGACGAAACTCGCCGTTTTCCCCTTTTCTTGAATAAAATTGTCTCGTTAATTTGTCTTCTATATGTAGTGTATATACTTCTCCACCTATTGAAGAATAAGTCATGTCAAACAAACGACTAAAACGATTGGGATTTTCTGATGAAATCCAAGAGCGTCTGGCCAAGAGGCGTCTGATAACTTGTCAGGTAGCCTACCCTAGAAACCCTTGGCCACGCCCATTTCTTGCACGTGTTCGCTGTGCATGCACGTAGGCCTGACACATTACCAACCTGTAGAGTGATGCTGACCAAACCAGTTATGATAATGACATGCTTGTTGCAATCATTGCTTGCTAAATACAAATGAAATAGGCCTACAGGCCCCTATGCTATGGTACCGGTATCATCCTAGATGCTGTTTAGGCCTGTTTCCTACTCAAAAATTTGTTTGATTTTGAAGGCAGTCGCATGCCAATGGCGAATGGCTTCTTCCCTATCAGTGAGGCGCCATGACGTCTTTTCTCTAAGTCCCTGACCCTTGATATTAATTATGATACGGTACCATTTTAGATTCAAATCTCAATGCCCTTGATGTGAAGCTGTACACTAGCCTTAAGACATGTAAGAAGAGTGTCGGAAAATATTGGTGATGAAGTTTTGGTAATTCCTCTCAAAACAAACTTACTCTCTTTTTCAGGATGTATTGTCGAAGTCCAAGTTTGAACTGCTTCATCTTCTTGGGTTGTCATATTCAAAAATCAACCACATCATCAGCAAGACTGCCATAGCAAGTACCCCATCAGCAAAAAGTGTAAGCATAGATATCAAATGATTGTGTTAGCATAATTCAAGTGAAAGCAAGCTGGTGACTTCTGCTGTTTATTTCTTAGGCTTTGGATCTGCTGAAG
This sequence comes from Notospermus geniculatus, assembly GCA_002633025.1. NCBI lineage: Eukaryota > Metazoa > Nemertea > Pilidiophora > Heteronemertea > Lineidae > Notospermus > Notospermus geniculatus. The sequence goes on along the minus strand of NMRB01001567.1, from coordinate 62,386 downwards.
GAAAGACAAAAGTCTCCATCATTCTTTCCTACATCTCTGCATAAGTTGGATGAAGTCATTTTGGGAGGAATTGCTGCTGGTACAATTACTGAGGTATGCCTTCTATTGACTCTTCTTAGATTCTTTTATGAAATTAGTGCTGTTAAAAGATTATGTAAGATGTCACTTCACATGTCACTTCACATTTGTCAATTTAGGAAATCGGTAAGAGATCAAAGGAACAAACTCTGTCATGAAACATCTTTCATATTGCAAAATCTATTGATATTTACAGGTTGCAGGTCCTTCTGGCTGTGGCAAGACCCAGTTCTGCATAATGTTGAGTGTCCTCGCTAGCCTTTCTAAGGATTTAGGTGGTTTAGGTGGCAGTGTCATCTATATTGATACAGAATCAGCCTTTAGTGCTGAGAGGTTAGTGATATCTTTTGTGAAAATTAGAATATCAGTGGAATGGCATGATGATGTTTGAGAATTTGCTTCAGGAGTCCGAGGATTTGATTTGAGACTGAAGAATGTCTGATTGGGAACTGACTAACAGAAATTTGGACTTAGGAAGAGTGCTAATTTAGCACATACTGGTAATCCCATCGGAATTTACCCTGGACCTTCTGTTTTATAGACTTGTGGAGGTGGCACAAGCAAGGCATCCAAAAGTATTCTCATCTGAGGAGAGTCTAGTTGGCCTCACTTCAAATGTCCATGTATGTGTTGAATCAACATGCAGCACACTACTTAAAAGGTATGTACAGCTAACACTGACAACCTGTAAAACTGGGAATGTCTGATGATATCTGCTTTGATGCATAGCTTTATGGGGGTAATTTTCAGAAAGTTTTGCTTTTCAGGCTGGAAATACTTGAAGAAGAGGTGATATCAAAGAAAGTCAAACTGATCATTCTGGATTCGATTGCCTCCTTGGTAAGGAAGGAATTTGATGGGAGAAGCAGCAAGAATATGATGGAGAGGACAAATTTGCTGGCAAAAGAGGCTGCAATATTGAAATATATTGCTGAAGAATTTATGATACCAGTANTGAACATATTTTTAGTTTTTTTTAGCTTTTGTTGACTCGTTTGCGACAAATGTTCCTTGGAAGATCAGTGATGTCGCGGATGATATCACTGATCAACCTCAAAGGTAATTATCGCATGCGACGTAGTAGTCGCCCCCGTTTTAGTCGCCCGTGTGCGCCATGCTTCAAGACTTGTACGGCGCCACACCAAACCAAAAACAAAAGCAGTTTATTTTCCGGAGTTAAAGGTCGAGGGTGATGTTCTGGAACTAGGAAGTGCCTGTGCTAAAGTTGGTCCAGAGTAAAGGTTTTTTAACAAAACATGACTCCTGTCTGATAGTATTAGGCCTACACAGTGAGATAACTTGTGGATATCTGTCCCCAGGGGAAATATCTTTTATTCAGAGCCATACATCAGTGCATCATTTAAGAGGCAGTGGGGTGAGGTAAAGGAAATTGATTGGTTACGCAATTCACTCCAATGTTAAACAGCCAACAACGCTTCAATTAACACACAAACTAGGCTTTTGTGAGGACATGCAATTGCATCACAATGTTGTGGTCAACCGTTGGTCTATTTCATAATGGGTATAGGTGTCCATGCATAATAATGTCCCATTGTACCAGTACAATGCCAACTACAATAGGAGTTGTGGCATATAATCCCTGAACTGTCCCCGGCGTGGACAGTCAGGATCGAGGAGAAACTCTAATGGGAACTGACTGGCAGGAATTTGGACTTAAGAAGGGTGCACATTTAGCACATACTGGTAATCCCATCGGAATTTACCCTGGACCTTCTGTTTTATAGACTTGTGGAGGTGGCACAAGCAAGGCATCCAAAAGTATTCTCATCTGAGGCGAGTCTAGTTGGCCTCACTTCAAATGTCCATGTATGTGTTGAATCAACATGCAGCACACTACTTAAAAGGTATGTACAACTGACAACCTGTAAAGTGGGAATGTCTGATGATATCTGCTTTGATGCATAGCTTTATGGGGGTAATTTTCAGAAGGTTTTGCTTTTCAGGCTGGAAATACTTCAAGAAGAGGTGATATCAAAGAAAGTCAAACTGATCATTCTGGATTCGATCGCCTCCTTGGTGAGGAAGGAATTTGATGGGAGAAGCAGCAAGAATATGATGGAGAGGACAAATTTGCTGGCAAAAGAGGCTGCAATATTGAAATCTATTGCTGAAGAATTTATGATACCAGTAAGTAAATAATGTGGTGCATGACAGTCTTCAATCAGAAGTTTTTCATGCTTTCGCTTCACCAAGTTTCAAACTTTGGCTCTGTGTGGTGCTGCCATCTATAAGTATCAGTTGGAACTGGTGATGTTGCCTTCAATATTGTGTGGTATGGTCCAAATTTCCTGGCGTTTTTGTCAATCTTCAATTCCAGAAGCTCAGTTCTTGACTTCTTTTCATTTTTTCTTGTCACTCGGTGTACTAGGCATCTGATTGCAGAGGTATTCAGGTACTTTTGCCGCACTGTAAATAATTCTTTTTAAACTGGCGAGACAATGACTACCAACCAGTGTTAGTCATGATATGCGTCTTTTCCATATTGGAAATCCAAGGTTCTTTTTATTACTTAGTCACCTAAGACTCAAGGAATTAGCGAGTTTAATTTGCAGAAGGTAGGATTTCAGTCCGTTGGCATGCAGTCCTTGTGACCTGTAGAGTATACAATTACCTAAGTAATTGTGTTTGCATGCATCAGGCAAATGGTACTGTGTAGCCCACTTTAGAATACTTTGCATAGCATAATAGAGTAAGATATGTTCTACATTTAGTTGTTACTGCTCACTTCACCAGAATTGGAACTCATGAAAGATTTATGTTATGCATTTGTGATATATCTGCTGGTTTGAACGGAACAGCTTTTTGCCCTACTAAAGTATCTTGCCTGTTTTTTTGTTGATTAACTCATTCTGTACCAAAAAATTTGAGACAACATCGGGAGGTAAATGAAATAGTACAAATGAACTAAAAGTCATTATTACATGAGTTGGAGTCAATTTGAAATACTATCCTTCTTTTTGTTTCATTTCCCAGTTGAGCCAGCGTGGAGATACTCATATCTTTCACCATATAGGGCCGTATTCTAGAAGCTTCCTTAAGTGTAAGGTCGACCTTTAGCTATTGTTTGCAGGGTAGAATACAAAAGATTAAGGTCGACCTTACACTTAAGGAAGCTTCTAGAATACGCCCCATAGACTTCTTATCCGTTTTGATGTGAAATATTTCCATTAAGATCCATGGCTTGGGGCTATTTTCTTGGTGGATTGCTGATGAATAGTGGCACTTCTTTGTCTGATTCTGTACCACAACCACGTTTTTTACTGCAAGAAATTATTTTGGTGCAAGTAACTGGTTCAGTAGGTCACAACGCAGTTGGGTGGTTGGATTTTTCCTCCGTATCATGTCAGAGGTCTTTCTCTGTTTTAGACAAACAGCATGTTTCTTCAGTGTAGGCCATTGAGGGTCTGTTTTATTCCTAGTTTCTTCAAGGTTGTTCCATTTTCCATTCATTCAGGAGATACTAAGAAAAACATCGCTGTTGTACTTGGCTGTTTGGAAAAAAACTGTTCTTGGATTTTTCCTGACCCTGAACCATAATGATCGCAGCAACCAGGCAGCCACATTTATGTGAGTCAGTCCAGAACGTCACATCATTTCCTGGGAAAATTTCTCAAGAATCTTATCTCTTGCCTGGCGTAGTTGTAAACAACTCCATGTGATTACCAGATTTGCATGTCAATCACAGTAAACTCCGCCTCATTGTCTGCCTCCAGGGTAGAGTAAACAAGGATTCCCGCCAAAACAGCACAGAGTAAATTGCGTAGTAGTGTAAAATATGCGGATACATTTCCAGGTAGATAATATTTGGCACTTATGGCAATGCTACTATGCTGTTACTATGAGATAGTCATGGTACTACTCATCTTGCTAAAATAGTGAGCTGACTTCATTTGTGAGAATGCTAGCTTTCATTTCTCTGCATTGTTTTAGCTGCACCTGGTGTGCTGCAATTGCTAAACAGGAAGAGTTTTGTAAAAAGAAACAAAAAAATTGTTAATAGAAGAACTGAACTATCAGCTTTGTCAGTTCATCTGTTAAGTGTCTCAAAATTAGACCTACTCACAACACCCAGCCATACACAGTGAGTAAGAGAAATTTGTACTTGAAATGAGAGATAATGATACAAGTGAAATGAACATGCAGAAAGTTGGGCAATCCAACAAGCAGTAAGGTGCTGCCACCTTTATGAAAAGAAGTAACTGTGGTTGTGATGTAATGTTTAGGTACCCTAGTTTCAGTGCGTTGATCTGATATCTGTGTCCCTGCCAAAATGACTGGTCTCACCATATTAAGGTTGGGTGAACCTCAAGATCAGAAACAACACTTGACATTGCTGATAGTGTTGTCCTTCTAAAACTGATAACATGAAGTTCTTTTGCACTTAGAGTGTATTCAGCTCAGAATCAAACACGTGATATTATGCCAAACACGAACCTGATAATTTTTTGCTGAGGGTGAATCAATCAGTCTGAATTTACATTTGTTTTGGACGTCTACCAGATTGTTCTGTGTTCCCCTTCTTCTTGATTCAAATTGTATATTGTCGTCAGACATTGTCAGAATGTTTTTGAAGAGAAAAAAACTTTGTTGATCATTTGAGATATTCTGAAAGCAGTTATTAAAGTTTTGATAAGTGATGTTCCAGACTTCAGTGGATAGCACTGTGATGGTAGAATAATGCACGCCATATCTCAGAGAACGCCCGCATTTTATGGGTGACTCAAAGAGGTCAATTGCGTGTCCTCAATTGACCTGACTTGTACTTCATACGGCTTTTGCTTCCTGTTTTTGACTGGACTGAACTTCGTCTCCGTCAGGCCACGTTGAATAGACCAATCACGAATGAAGTGATTGTAAATCGTGGTGTACACTTCAGCTCATTTATTGATCAGTCTGACCCAAATGCTTCCCTGATGGTCAGTCTAAGTAATTCAGTCTGACGTATGTGTTGTTGTTGCCAAATTTTGTGGTTGTAATGATTGGTATCTTTGCTGAGTGGGTCATATTAGACAATAGCCAAATCAGTCTGGCCCCAATGATACTTACAATCATAATGTTAGGCCTAATTATTGATCACATTGACACTGAGTTGACAATATTCGTGGACCTGTGTCACACTGTTTCCTATTGTTCTTAATAATTAGGTCGTACATGTATTTGCTGGCAAGATATCATGTCTTCTATGACATCATCATGATTATGATGTCATTATGTAGAAGAGGAAGTTAACTTGTCCTAGGCCAAGATGTCAAGGCTGATTGTTCCTGCTATTCCCTGGAAATCACTACATCCGCTGTGTCATAAATCTTATACATGTAATATGGTGTGCACTGGTTGCTTCAGGGAAGTGGAGACACCTTTTGGGGTTATTTTTCAGCTGCGGTATGAAATGTGATATTCTCTCCAGTCTGATTGAATGATTGAGGTTGCCAAGGGTTTGCTCTGCTTGTCTAGAGGAGGAGGATCTTCATGAGATTAACAGGGGCCATCAGGATAGATTTTATCAGGGCCCAGGAGAAGTGGCCCAGGTGAGGTCTAGACATTATGTAATACAGAAAGGTGCTCTATTGGTTTTAGATACCTTTCTTGATGTATTAGTACATGTAAATGCCAGTGATGGCATTGGTGATGGCTCATCCCATGTTCCTGTTGTTTTAGACTTCATAGGCTACATAGCAACTGATTCACCAATGATAAGCTTTGCTGTGTGTACCTCAATAATGAATCAAAGTCGTTAATTGCATCGTGAGCCCAGCACCATCAAAAAGTTGGTTTCAGGAGCGATGGACGCCCCAAAATGCTGATGAAGCAAATTCAAGGCGGTCGGTCTGCTTGTTGACTGCTGACCACCCGGGATGGCCAGCTGCTAATGTAGTAAAATATTGCGGAATTGTAGCTTAATGGCTCCGTTTACAAATAAAATGAGTTGCTAATTTAAAACATGATGAAGTCTAGACCAGAAGTATTGATTTCTTCTGTTACCTGTGATTTTACAAAGCTAAAGGTGTTCAAACACCTATCACAACAGTGTAGTCGCCAGTAGTAACACTGCGAGTGATAAGGGTGGCAGATATTGGAGACTTGATCCTGTCATGGTAAGATATCAGCCATGATAGACATGAAAATTTCCTCCATTCCTCTATACAATAGGTTGAGGCATGTCAAACATCCTGAAAAAATCCTGCTGTGTTTAATCCCTCTCCTGCCCTGAGCCGCCAATGGGGCATGTATGTTGTAAAAGAGAGTGATCTGCAAATGGTGGAGTAAAAAAAATATAAAATTGAAAAGCAACCCAAATCTTAATGCCCATACTACCCATGATCAAATCACTGTTATCATTATCAGGTGATGAAGAATGCGATGCAGCTGATGCAGGTTAATCCCGTCTGCGTCAAAATGAGTTATGATCACTCAAGTCACCAGATGCTTTGAAGTTTGCTGCCCTTGTAGTCGGACTTTGCGTATACTACATCTTGCTTCAGATGACCTGGCCACATATCGGGAACCAAACAAAAAGCATTTGATTTAATTGCCGTGATATCAATTTAAATTGATTTCTAATTCAATAAATTAGCATGAATGGCGTTAATTTGGGCGGTGTAATAAATAAATGTGGCTTGAGGGTCCTTGCGGTCCCGTGCAGGTGCAATAACATGGCCAGATGTTACCTCTTGTTCACCTGCTTTTGTCTCTCTGTTAGAAAAAACTGAAAGTGTTTCACCTGGTGCTAGGGTTCTCCAAACATCAAACTTGTCATTCCTGGTGAAAAAAACAAGCAGGAAGCAGGAATTAATTTCTCAGAATGTATATCATTTAGGAGAAAAATAGAGGAGAATGAGTCATTTTTTGTAAACGGATACATTTCACAAGTTTGTGAAATGTGAAACCTCTCTTAAAGAGTATAGGTAAAAATGGCCCTATCTTTCATCATTAGCAATTTTTGCAAACTGCTTTGGAGTATGTTAAGTGATTTTTTTGGTCAAATTCCTTTTGATAATAGGGTGGGTAGTGATTGCTAGCGAAAATATTATGGGATGTATCAAATCAATGAATTTTGGTACATCAGGGTAGTTGTACTTCTGCTGAAAAGTTAGAGGGAAGCTCTGCTGATGTTGTGATAGTATCTGTTCTGAATTAATGAAACAAAATCTTTGATAGTTCAAACACAAGAAGGCTGGTATATTTGTGTCTGTCAGATCTGGATATCTGGGTGACCAGTCACTTTGTAATGATGAGAATGATGAAACATGATCTTTCATATAGATGGAGGACTGTCACTGTATTTGTTGGATTTGAAGTGTGATTTATGATTTGACTAAGTGGTTTTATTGAAGTCTTCATGTTGATTGACATGTGACCATGTTACTGACCTGTGTCACTGTTTTTGATCATTTTCTGGGTGTTCTATTCCCAAATGGTAAAACAATAAACCTATTTTGGGATGGTGATGATGGAACCCAGATAAATGGCTTTATAATGGTTGTCCGGTTGCTCTATGATGAATTTTGTTCTCACGATGTTCATCCCTGGGAATGATATGCATCCTGTATCTTATTTGAAATCTGGTACTCTTTATCTTGTGAAGTGGTTGTCCCAAGTGTCAATCCTGTGACCTTACAAGGTGAAATGGAGACTGGAAGCTTCCAACTTCCAACTCTGTGATAATAGTGCAAGTTCTGTACAGTACTCCTGTACCCTGCATGACACTAAACTATTGAGATCTATGTTTCAGTCATTGCTACTTATGATATAAAGTGACAAGCTGGCACCAATTAGTTCGGCAATTTGAGAGTTTAACATGGCAGTATTCAGCTGTGACAGAACGGAACACCTAGTTGCTGCAGACCTGGTGACTGCATTTCTGAGCTGAATTTTTTTTCTTCAAGTTGTTTAGGGAGATGATCTGGACATAATCATGAAATTGAAGCTTTGATAAAGTTACATCCTCATTGGATGTGACAGATTTTGGTCATTAACCTGTATAGGCGTGGTTCCTCTAACTTGAAAGCACTGTCCTCCCAGCCAATAGGAACAGTCAGCTGCACTTACTGCCGAAAGATGGCAGCAAAGTTCTAACCGACCAATACAAAAGAACGTTCTCCTGATTGGTGCTCAGTCAACCATGAATGGGTACGCTGGACATTGGATTGGGCTGTGGAGTAGTGACACCTATTGGTCAACTGACTGACAAATCCTATTCCAGACTGGAATGCAGTTCCTCCACACATCATGACATGAACAGCAAAAACAGCATACTTTTATTTGTTAAAACTTTTATTAAGTCATATTTATTTACATACAATAAATAGCCCTATAGGCCTGTTTAATAGTTACAGTTGGGTAGAAAACGTATGTGTACATGCAGCATTTGACTGATATCAGGACCGTATGCATGGGTCGGACTTCAGCCACACTTTCATTGAAGTCTAACTTTTCTCAGTGCTTCAAACAAAGAAATAAGTCTAACTTAAGCTATACTTCAGGCTAACGTCTGACCCATGCATACGGCCCTTTCTGAGTATTTCCCATTGACATTATCTCAGCGTCCGATATTTTCACAGAATCTTGAGAGAGATGATCCCATAAATATCAAATCGGCACTCAAAATACTTCAGTGTTTTAACAAACAGATTGATAATCCTGCCTCTTTGAGTATGATGAGAATTCAGTCCCTAGGCAGTTACATTCACGGGCATCACAACATTCACATGGACAGAAGAATTTCAAAAGCCTTGAAATGTACAGAATGTCGCAGATGACGAAGAAGACGAGGGCGAAGATTATAAGGCTTTCGTTGCAATAATCTGAACTGCTTGCGATGAAACTCATATTCTTCGCTGCATCTGACACCCAGTAATTACCTGAAAAAAAATCAGATGGTTTTTAAAATTTTTTATTTATTAACAAGTTTACAGAGTGGGTGCCGCGCAAAAAGTGCATTATGGCTACCCACTCGCTACATGATGACGATTAGGCGGAACAATGAAACACAAAGTAGTGAGTGATGAATATGATTGTATGTATGTAGTTTATTTACAAAAATAAAGTACAGAAGAAGGTGCAAGGGGCCGAGGCCGAGGCATTACCGGCCCCTGAACAGAAGTTTACAAATAAAAGTATGATGGTGCATAGAGTCGTGCTGGTGAAATAAAATAAACAAACAGACCAAGGAACATACATGTAAATGTATGAAGGAGAAAAAAAAAAATGAATGAAATGAGGGGGAAAAGGACACAGAAGAATGAAATTTTAGGGGGGGGGGTTGTGGCAGCTACCCCTGCTAGCCAGAGTGATGGTGGTGTCTGATGGAGGGTGCGGGCTGTAGATAATAATAGGGAGCTTCCGCAAAGCCCCGGAAACACCAACGACAACGCCAACCCCACCGCACGATGCCACGAAAACAGCACCGAACATAGGGATGGACATCCGCGCCGGCGCCCCGGGGGCCCCGCGAAAAGTGATGAATATGATGATACAAACCTTCAGAGGGGTTATAGATATTCATCATGTCCTCCCACAGCAGGACTTTGACCTCCCTCCTCTTCATACACTTGTGTGAGTGAATAAAGAGTGAGTGAGGTAAAAACCCCTGCTGTGGGAGGATGGGTATTCATTGCCTAAAGAGTTGATTACAAACACCTCATTGGTTCATATGTTGCCCTTTTGAAGCCTATAATGAGCTGTTTAAAGGGGTTTTGATACTCATGGTCTTATGAGGAGGATGTTTTGGGCTTCCATTGTAAGACTAGTGAAACATTCTAGCAAGTTGTACTTACCAATTATGGTCCATATGAAAAAGAAGAATAACAGGATGAAGTCGATGACTCTGCCATTTGTGCAAATTTCATCTTCATCAGTGTCAATATTACCACATGTTGCCCATTGTACGATGTTGAGAAGACACTTAAGGGTGGCAACGATGCCTCCCACCATCAGATAGACTGGGATAAGGGGCTGCACTCGACAGGAATCATTCAGGAACGAAATCCCTGGAAAAGGCAAGATAAATGTTGAATTTGTGAGATGTTCATTCTACGAGACAGAGTGGTTGTGCATGTTCTGGAATGTTTAAGATCTGTATTCAAGGAAGGAAATGCCCTCACATCTTGACATATCAAGGCATACGGTCACTCCACCTTCGAATACTCTCTTTGGATTGAGTGAGGGTAGAGTGATTTTAATGCTTGTCATGGCAAGATGATGCCTTCAAAGGCAGCTACTTGTTTTGCTGTCTGTCATGTCTGTCTGATCTTACTTACCAACAATGATTGAACCTATCCAAAAAGGCAATGATACCACTGTGTATACCTTGTAGACAACTGAAAAGAAACCATAATGACATCAGTTAAAGCTCTGTTAGTCAGTTGACCAATAGGTGTCATTACAGCCCAATTCAATGCCTGGTGGACCCATTCATGGTTGATTGAGCAGGGATAATGTTCTTTTGTATTGGTGCGCTAAAACTTTTCTGCCACCTTTTGGCAATAAACATGGCTGACTGGAGTCTCACCACAACGTTCATAATCACCTAATAATTCTCATCCATAGAAAGGGGTAGTTTGATCGACTGTTTCATGGCTTTCTGTGAATGTCAATGGACTTATCTACAGAATTTAGAGGGAATGATGCCTTAAAATTCTGTTGCACAATATGCAAATTGCAGAAAGTGTGATAAAAACTTACTGGTTCCGTCAAAGCCAAATACCATTGATACTCCTCTGATACCTCCTTTAATTGCTTCCATATCTGGAAAAAATTTACGTCTGTTAAATAGTGAATTCACTTGACACTAACTCCCCTCCCCAAAAATGCAAATCCCATTATTCAATGCCACAAAGACAGTACCAAACAAATGGATAGATTGTGGATGTTTTAGAGGCTTTTCAAAAACTGTTTCCATGGGCCTAGGCCTACTTACGTACCTGTATATTATAAGTTTGTGGAGCTTCCCTCTGCAAGTTGGATGTCCTCTAGTCTATGCTCGTAAAGAACAATGCCCATGGTCAACACTGTCCAGCTCTTACATACTACACCATACTGTTTACTCAGACTTTCTGCGTAATTTCCCGGGGAGATAAGGAGAAATTTTCCTCTTTTGGTGATTAAGTCTGTTGATTAGGTCAGAGTTTGATCTCGTGTGAGTCATTTCGGCTGATAGTACACTTTGAACAGTGCTTCATGCATTAGGTTGTTACATGACATAATCAACTGCGTCATTATAGTACATTATAAATCATTATTCGGATGTTGTTCAATAGAGAGTTCGTCATCATCTTCCATTTCCTAGATTAGCCCTCATTCTGTCTGTTGTCTATTGACATCAATGAGAGTCCACATTTCCAAAACTAAATAGGCCAGTTGGTCAAGTGTTATACAGGATGTAAAATAAAATGTAATGTTCTTGATGTGATAAGATTCCCTCTTGTCTGTTTTATCTATCACTTATTGACCTTTTATCTATGTTTTTCAGCTTTGATAAAAATCAGACCAAATACAACTTACGCAACTGTTGCTGTCAATATCTCTTAGCCAGAAATGTTGTCTTTGATGACGTCAGCTCCAACTTCATTTTTGTGGAAAATCAAGTTGACCATTGCTCTTAGACTTCAACAACCTACGTCACGTACGGATTTCACCAAAATAAGTCAACAGCTAGATTTTCTCCATTTCTTCTCATTCAGCCATCACTCCTATCTTTTCAGATTGTAGTTACAAACCAGATTACAACAAGATTTGGAGTGCCGAAGGAAGTGAAGCTGAATACATCAGAGGGTTAGTCAGGGGGTATTTTGAGACCCCAACATTTTTTTCATTTTGATAGTGCAGGAACATTTATTCTTGTGAATTATTGTCACAGTTACAGGGATGCAACTCCTCCGGATTTATCCGGAATTCCGGATTTTTCGCGGCATGAAAAACCATTCTGTATTTCGTCTGCTACACTGTGCGAAACATGCGCCACCTATCCCAAAACTCCGGAATTTCTCTTACAATATGCATGTGCCGAACATCATAAACCTCTGCTACCTTAGGATCGTCGCCATATGACCGCATCACTTTCTCTTACACTTAGTTACACATCAGTGTATTGGAAGCCTGTTCACGCAAACAGAAATTCATCCGCCGCATCGTAGCAGAGGTTTTTCCTTCGCGCATGCGCACTTTCGACATTACAAATGGCGGCTCTCATCCTGTCTATTGTGCTGGACAAAAGGGAATTTTTCTTCGCTATTGTGATTTATATCGGTTATCATCTGTCATGCAGAACTTTCTGGATCGTAACGCAAACATCAAGGAGGTAGGCCTAGATCGTGGAGTTAAAAATAGATTTAACTGGAAGTGGCTTGAGGAAACAGACGAAAACGGTGATTATGCCTCAGGTGCCAGGAAATTGCATCTCAGGGATTCTGAAAAAAAAATTTTCTGGGGGAGGGCCCCCAGACCCCCCCGTTCTCCGGAAGACAGATCGCGCCTACGGCGCTCTCTGTGGCGGGCTTCGCCCGCCAGTATGGTACCATCAGAAAAGTTCTGTATTTTTGGAAAAATCTGAGTTGCATCCCTGCAGTTAATAAAAGGGTAAAGTCATAAAGATTGCCTCATCGTGATAAGTAAAGTATATTATTGCAGCAAATATAGCAAACTTATAAACATAACAAAACAAAACAACATAGAAAATTATGATTTCAATATTATTGCAGGCTAGACATACTTGTGAGTTCCCGATGATAATGATTGTCTATAGAGGAAATTGTTGAGGAATGATGTCTCGAATGCAAATTGCAAAACCTGTTCTCTGAAGTCCAGAAAAGGCAGCATGTATTGATTCAAAGGAGGTAAAAATTTGCATATTTTTGTTTTAGATACGTCTGCCAACCTGGAGGGAGAAGGAGGCTATGTCACTGCTGCCCTTGGGAATATGTGGAGTCATTGTGTCAATACAAGATTCATCGTCCAGTATCTGGATGGACCCAGAAGGCAGGTAAGGCTGGTCATCCAGGACCTTGGATTGTTCGCAAGGAAGGTTAGGCCTACATCAGCTCCCTTCAGCTGGCACCGCATCTGACAACTGAAAGTAGAGGGCCTCATTCTGAATCAGTTTCTTTTCCACTATTTGTTCGTAGCTGATGAGGCATGAGAAGATCAATTGAGGAACTCAACTTTTGATATTCATGAACAAAAACCTGAAGTTCAACCATTTGTTTCCAGATCCTTGTTGCCAAATCACCTGTTGCACCATTTGCTGCTTTCATCTATACCATTCAGAGCTGTGGTTTTGTTTTAGAAGGTAAGAGAAATAATGCTCAGCTCAGCTTGATCATATGACCAGGCCCCGTATTCATAAAACGACTTAAGTCTAAGTATGACACTTATCCTTTGTTCAACACAAAAGATAAGTATCATACTTTGACTTACCGTAAGTATGTTTATGAATACGGGGCCAGAACCCTGGACATTCTGAAAAATGAATGTCAAATTGGTGGTCCCACTCAGTGTTGCCCCCTTTTAACAAATGGAGAAATCATGTGCGAGGCCCTCTTGGACTTGGGGTACTGGTCACTGCTGCCCCCTTTTAACAAGTACAAGAAACGTGTGATGCTGCACTACAATACTGATGCTAATTGTTTCATGGATAAAGTTGTTTAGCTACTCGGTCAACATTTGTGAGGGCGTTAGCAGAAATATGTCTGTGACATGATGTTGAAAAGCTCATGGATCTCTGTGTTGTGAAATCTTCATCAATAGACCATTTTCAAATTCGCAGATCTGCGCACTTCCACCAAAATCTCAACCAGAACCTCGATCTGAAACTTGCTGACGTCAAGCCATCCATGATTCAGCAATGGTTGAGTCTGATGCAATGACTTCGACGTCACTGTCATTCAGTTTCAGACCGAGGTTGTGGTTGAGATTTCGGCAGAAGTGCGCAGATCTTTGTCGTTTGGACGGTCTGTTCTTTTGATGTAATCTTAGAGTGTTCGATCATGTTACAAAAAACTTCGTCATCAGTCTTGATATTCTTCGCCAGACCAATGCCTTGGAGTATTAAGCTGTCCCTCCAAATTGAACAAATGATAATGTGTGTCATCTTTCCACAATCAAAGCTCCTGTCACAAAACCACAAAAGACAAGTTTTGCAAGTCATTTTAGGTGGACACTGTGTCCACCAGAGCATGCAAATACACCTCAGTATTGGACCATATAATATCTTGGATGCTATGACTGCGCCAGCATAGACCATTATACTCATTATCATGATAAAGGCTGCTGTTACTGATGCGGGACAACTTGAAGCTAATGGGCAATTAAGGATTCCAAGAAGGAGTACCATGTGAAGAAATGTGCTTTGAGGGAATTCCAAATGCATCACAAAAGTGTCGGCAGAATTGCTGCAGTTATTGTTGGGTTAAATCAGAGTGCAGGGCGACTGCTTTTATCTGATGTTGTTCTGGTGATAAGATGCTGGTGGGAGAATAGTTCGTGATTTTCCCATGGTTGGGACATGAAGTATGAAACTAAATGGTTTGTTCTTTGAGTTTTTGCACCATTTTACATTACACAGGGTGGTTTTCAAATGAAGTGTAGCCACTGCCAGGATTATGGCAAAGGATTTAGGTTTGAATTATGTCTGAACATTCTGAAAAACACTTACTGGTACAAATAGACATCCTGATGGTGTCCATTGAAGGAAATTTAAGATCATGTGGAGCTCTTTCAAATCTTGAAGATTATGATGGACCCCAATAGCAAATGGGTCTTTCTTTTAGGACTTAGTTTTAGAGACACCTATAACCCAGTCCTCTTAAATCCCGAGATGAGTTCTCATCCCTGAAGAATTTTCTATTGAAACAAAATTGCTGTGATTTACGATCCTGTGTTGTAAGAAATCTGACAATGGAGCCCAGGGAGTTGTTGACCAACCTCCCACAGCAGGGGCTTTTTCCTCCCTCTTCTTCATCCACGGTGTGCCAGTGTATGAAGAGGAGCAATACCAAGCCCTGCTACGGAAGAATGGCTGTTGAGATCCCCGGGGAAGCAGCGTCATTCTTCACGCATGCCACAGGATGAATCCCGTGATGCGTCCATCAGGTGAGTGGGTGTGCATCTCTCGAACAATGGGCCTAGGTCAACGCTAGGTGTCTCGTCTGCTCTATCAGTAGTCATCACGTGACCAATTGGCGCTCCCCATTGCTTCCTCCGACTTCTGGAATGGAACCCAAAAGAGGACTTCTCTTCACTGAAAACCCAGGGTTCGTCAAAGCAAGTAATTTAGATTACTAACCCCCCGATCCCCAGAACAAGTAGTTTATTCATCAGAATAAGTAATGTCATCCTGGGAACCCAGGGCATTTCCACTCTGCATAGCGCGTTACAATGCCCTGGGGAAACCCACCCCGTTTCGGTGGGAAAGAGGGCTGTTCCCTCATGTGTACTCGCCAACTGGTAATTCACCAATAAACCATGCAATGCAGTGGGGGATCGCCACTTGATGTAATGGGCAGACATCACGCCTAGTGCTGTAACGTATGCACATATATCTGGTGTTATGAGTTACCGGGTACCAGTCTCATAGCAATGTATCTCATTCCATAATTTATGCATGCCGTCGGAATGATAGCTGCCCCAAACACATGAACTGGATCATACCTTCTTGTTTTGAACCTGTCGATACTTACTTGTTATCCAGATAATCCGAGAGAATCATTTTGAGGCGAAGTTAATTCAGGAATATTAAAAAATCCAGCGAGTTTGTCAGCGAATCGAGGAATGTTTGAAACCACCATATTTGGGAGTGACCATGGCGGGAGAGAAGCTTCGCTGTGATTGGTTGTATTCAGCGACAGATTTTCTGTCGCTGGTTCCACAGCGAAATGGCGCCAATTTCAACAGGGCCTGGGACGTGCGAGTAGGGGAGCGCGTTTTAGAGGACCTGTTGCAAGAGGATGAAGTAATGTTGGATTCGTCAATTTGAGAGAGACTATACTCACTGTGAGTAACGTGCCTGGGTAATGCTCCCCTCAAGATTTGAGTAAGACACTACTGACTCACTGCGAGTAACAACTTTGTAGTAGATGGGTTCTCACTTTGAGTAATGCTCTCCTCAACGTGCGAGGAGCCAAAATGCCTCATTGGCGGGAGGAGCCACCAAATAACTCCTGATGATCAAAAAACCCTGATCGGGGGACTCTGTTAGGCCGAGTAGGCCGCAACAGTGACGTTGCTACAACATAATGGGAGTTGATGATGAGGCTTAAATTCAAATTTCTTGATAATTTATGTGGTGTAGGTCATGCATCATTTCCTAATATTTTAACACTCATTTAAATTATGAGGATAGTTTATGGTAAGAACTAATGTCATTACCGTGTTGGTATTAGTTGTCCCACGGGCCCTTGGAGAGCTGTCAGAGGAGAATGTCAAGCACAGAGGAGGAAAAACACACAGAAGTACTGTACACACATAGAGCTTCCGAAGGAAGCGAAGTCATTAGCAAACACTCTCACTCGCAAACATTAGCAAACACTCACTAGCAAACACTCACTAGCAAACACTCATTAGCAAACACTCACTAGCAAACATTAGCAAACACTCTGAAGCAAACACTCTGGAAATTGCCTTTTTATTTATCATATATTGTGTGTCAATTTTTGTGCTTTTCATCTCGAAGGAAGCGAAGGGTATGCAAGCATATCAACACTACCGCCACGAAAACATCCAAACTTCAACGGCCGGTTTCGCCCAGAAAAACCAATGGAATAACTTTCTAGACGGGCTCTAATGAAACTTGAGATTCTTATTTTTATCAACAAACACTAATTATCCCGCTTGCAGGCCAATAACGTTGTCTGAGCGAGTCGTTTTTTACATCATTTCACCCGTTTTGTTGATGCGGCGGCCATTTTGTACAATGCATCCACCCAGAGTTATCGGGACCAGACGATAGGCCCATGATAATTCTGTTGATGGTTATGAGTATTGAAGTATATAAGGGAAG
Source organism: Notospermus geniculatus (assembly GCA_002633025.1). Taxonomy (NCBI): domain Eukaryota; kingdom Metazoa; phylum Nemertea; class Pilidiophora; order Heteronemertea; family Lineidae; genus Notospermus; species Notospermus geniculatus. Next base: position 45,294 of record NMRB01001567.1, on the reverse strand, counting down.
GAGGCAAGAAATGTATTGTTGACGTTATTACTAAAAGGAAAAACGCTGTATTGTATGAATTGCAAAATAGCTGTCGCTGCAGTTAATTTGTGGTGGAAGTGCAGCAAAAAAGTAAAACAGGTCTTGACATGGAAAAGATGGCCCATTTCCTGTCCTAAGCAGATCTTGACCCACACTTATTCAATGAAGCGTACGGAATATGCATTCACATCTATTTTAGTCTCCATTCTCTGTGATTTATTTTATGATCATTCTCAACTTTTGAATTCAACATGAAAAGTATTTGTTCCAAGAACCGAACCAGGAAGAACCGACATTTGTTGGAGGAAATTATGTTTGGTCTCGCATTTCCACAACATGATGGTCACCAAGGGGAGGATCACGCCAGGCCCAAATTAGAGAACGACTCCCAAAATAGGCCTCCTAAACGAGTTATCCTTGCCAAATAGAATAATCGTTCCTGACCATCGAATCAAACCCGTGAGAAACTGATACCCACTTCTGTCTTTTCTATTGAGACAGCGCCATCATTTGTTCCAACATCAAAGTCAAATCTACCTCATCAGGCAATATGATAACTAATAGTCTTATTGTCAAAGCTGAGTGTCTGAGAAAGCTGTGTTTAGACTATCGAAGACATAAGATTTGAGATACCGTGGTCAACCACAGGTTGGGTTTCGTCTTGCCAAGTCCTTACCAGGGTCTGTCTCTTACTCATTATAAACAAAAATGTTGTTCGACTTTCTCGAAGGACGTCGTTGGAAGGAAAGAATCGGCTAAAGCTAAGACACGTCGGTTCGTGCTCCGGTGCGGCAACGGGAGCAGGCGCGGATCCAAGGAGGGGGGGGGGGCGCACCCGCCGCACGCCCCCCTTTCGGCCAATAAATCTGTAAAATCGACCGTGAAATTCTGACATATGGAGCAAATCATTGCAATTCACCGCAGATTTCAATGTTTCTAGCACTAGTGCGCCCCCTCTTTCCCGAAATCCTGAATCCGTCCCTGGGAAGGGGTGTTCTTAAAGTTGACTGACCCAATGCTGTTCGACTCATCATTCAGTCGGGTCAGTCGACTTTAAAAACACCCTACCGTTGCCGCACCGGAGCATCAACAGCATCAGGAGGTAGATTATTACCTCCTGACAGCATCTATGTGTCTTTAGCTTTAGCACATGCGGTTCGTGCTCCGGTGCGGCTTACGCGTCAGTCTGCCACCGCCTTATTCTCTTATCCAAGTAACTTCCAACGGCAGTTTTGAGGCCTAAGTAGGGTTGAATGGTGAATGTCGTCCAGTCCTGATCCTACACGCTAACTCCTAGCCCAAGCTCCTAACCCTAGGCTAACCCTAACCCCAACCCTAACCCCCAACTGACCCCTAACATGCCTACCCTAATCCTAAACCTACTCCTGCCCTAACCGTCACCGCTAACCATCCTAACCCTGTAACCTGCATGGGTGCACTCGTTTAGACGCGGACATTTAGCCTACACATTTGCTTAAAGTAGGTGTAGCCTGAGTGCAGGCGATAAAACGTAGGGTTGTTTTGAAGTCCGTTGTTCTTATTGAGACTCCCCCCAAGGCATTCGTTTAGAATCTTCTAAACTTTCTATAAAATGCAGTTGTTGCTGCGAACCGAACAAAGGCCTGGAAAGTTTAGATACTTATGCCTATTTGACAAAGTTTGACATAAGTACTGCAAATTGCCGCCAGTGCTGAAGATGAGTGCCAAGAACGGAAGCCGATGAGACAAGGTTTTTGCCTGGGTACCTTTCTAAAGGTCACGTGTCATCTGAGAAGCTCCTTGGGGGTTTTCGGAATGTTTTGATTAGGCCTACTCAGTGAAATCGTTGCCAGTTTTTCTTTCAACATCTGATTCAGTAGGCCTATCTGCCTCAAATCAAATAAGTGGCTCAGAACAATAGGCCTAGTCTACTCACTGACATTTTCATAATTTGGAGAAAAATATTTTATTCACAGTAAAATCACTGAAATGGACTATAAGACAAATTTGTGGTAGTTTCTGTTGTCACAACATGAGTGACTTTTTTTGGAAAAGCCTTATCCCATTATCCCAACTGCGTTTAAAGGTACCGTACATTGCCCGAAATTGGGGCGAAAAGAAGTGTTAATTAGTAGATTGACAGAAAGGGGGGGGCGTAGCTCGATAGAGGGGTGTAACGTTACACCAAAAACGCGAAGCCGAAACGGGGGTCTGGGCGGGCCCTCCCCCAGAAAAAGTTGACAATTTTAGGTGCTTTTAGCTGCATTTTCCTGGGTATCTGAGAACAAAATACGCAAATTTTATGTGATTAAATTTTTCTTGCTGAAAAAATCATTGATCTGCCAAAAATAGGGGGCGTACAGCCCCGGCTTGTTCCGGTAAGTGTTAATTGCAATCACTGACCCAGAGGTACAATTTGGTGGACTACGGAAAACATATATGGCTAACCCCAACCAAAACCTTTCGAGGATGATCTAATCCTAACCCTAA
>NMRB01001567.1:5432-34712 GCA_002633025.1 Notospermus geniculatus | reverse complement strand
CTTCCGGCTTGGACCAAGGAAAACGGCAAAATGCGCAGGCGCGAATTATCCATGGCAATGACCTAATTACGAAGTTTGATCTCATCTATATGCATTGAATTGGGCCGTAGTGACACCTATTGGTCAACTCACTGACAGCTCCTATGTAAAACAGTCCTCATGACTGGGTGTGGTTTTTCATTCATCCATAAATCAAGAAAATGATCTGGTAGTGGCCATGATTATATAGTGTGGCGTGCCCTTACACTCAGTATTCAGTGGGTATCTTCCATAGGGTGTCAATGGAACTAGTCTGTTTATTTTGGCCGTGGTTTTCCTTCCAGAGGCTGAATATGCATATCGCATAAACAAAGAAATAATTCCCCTCATGGTTCAACCGAAGTATCGCCCAAATGGTTGGCTTGGTCTCATCCTTGGCACCAAGGTCTACTACGACTTCTCAGGGAGGTATCCATTTGATATGAAGCTAGCAGAACTGATGAGGGTTCTCGGGCAGCATGGAAAATCTGTTGCCCATCCTTCGGCTCCTGTGGTAGAAAAGGTAAAAATGTTCAAATTGCCTTATGTGGATGATTTGTTTCTAGAGTTGAAGAGGAGATTTCTATAGAGGCTTTGCATATGACGTCACAAGCCGCCATGCTGGAGGACACATGCTGCAGAGGTGCAACGAAATGAGCCGTGCATGCCCCAATGACGTAACGTCAAACAGTGGCATGGTGCACTTCGCGCAAGTCATGTCACGGTCAGCGCCTCTGCGCCCTGTGTCCTCCAGAATGGCCGCCAGGATGACGTCATTGCAAAGCCTCTATACTTGCGAGTAGAGTGGAACCTCCCTTAGTGCAGAGATGCAAACCCTACGGATTTGCCCGGATTTTCTATGCATATTTGCCCTTCTTATGTTAGTACGCCCGTAGACATGACACTAAGTTAGTGTCGTGTCGTGGTCACTTCTGCCAGGATACCTCTCTAATGCCAAATTGTGTCATTTCTTTGCCAGTACATGTATATGTTTTACCTCGGTAATCAGGACAACTGGCCTCTCAATTAAGCACAGCTCCCAAAGGTGTCCCCAATAAAGAGATTCCAGTTTTATGTTATTGTCAAACTGAATAAGTACTCCTAAAATTGTTGCTATCACATGTACGTGTATCATACTTGTGGAAGTGAGGAGACAAGTACTCTCGACCTTTTCTTGCAGGTCACAGCAGAAGAAGCCCAACCTGTGATGTCACCTCCAGCACCAACTCAGGATCCTGAAGATATTTCAAAATGGCAGACATGGGATGTTAGAGAATGGTTGAAGAGAAACGACATTCCAGTGTGAGTTTTTGCTGAGCACATAGCATCTACGAACACAACTATTCTCTAAATTGCTAAAGAAAAGGCAGAGGGCAGCAGTTGTCAAGTATCACAAGAATTATGCATTTGTTTCATCTTTCTATGATATTTTCTTGCTTTATTGGGTTTTAAGTCTTAGTGCACTTCTGAAGCCAATGGTGAAACTCTCAATTTTTAGCTCAGCTGACCAAAGGTCAGCAGAGCTAGTAGAATAAGTATTCAGTGGCGTCACGTGTCAGTCCGTCACCCCGTCCGTCAAACTTTTTCAGGCTAGAGCATGTGCCTACAATTTAACTGAATTACACCTAAAAATCGATATTGTCAGCTGAGCGTATCGCCCATGGGCGACTTGTTGCAGAAAGTGGTAAACTTTTTCTTTGTCTTTCAGCTTGCCCAAGTTGTCGTCAATGGAAGGAAAACATGTTGCTTTTCTGAAAAAACTTTCCATTCAAGCACCGGAGTTCTTCTACAACTATCTAGAACGTAACCTGGGGCTGACTGACCTGGATTCTTTGATGAAGTTTAGTAATGCTGTTGAAGCACTACCCTGAGTTACCTTCCTTGAGAGGATGACAGATCATTCCTGTGTCTTTGGTTGACCTCATGAAGCACTCCTCCACGTCATGACCTGAGAGTTCCAGTGTAACGTCACATGGAAAATGAGCTGAAACGTACTGACATGACACCGAGATGAAGATAGAGACAGGATCATTCAGACTTCACAATTCATCGTATCCATGACGTAGGCCCAGGCCTACATGACGTTGTGACGTTGGGCATTTTGCCCACCAGCTTTCTTCAGCAAAGCAATGAATTTTGCCCACCACCTTTGCGTCATTACAGCAATGTCAGCAATGGCGGACACTGTCGGAGTTACGTCATGGATACGATGAATAGACAGACAATACTGAAATTCAGTGACAAATGTAACCTTCCACCACAAAACCAATCATCAGTCACTCTGAGGTTGGCAAGTTGACACCAATGTATTTGTCAATTTCAGTATTGTCTGCCTGTCTGTTGTGAAGTCTCAGTGATTCTATTTCTTCTTTATCTCCTGGTGTCATGTTGGTACGTTTAGGCTCATTTTCCATGCGACTGAAGACTGGTTTTGTAGCTGAGGGTCACAAATTTGCTTTCAATGGACTATTCACAATAGTTCGTTTCCTCACTGCTTATATACCGTATTAGACATGTATGTACCGGTACTGCCACTATGCAATTTTGATGTTAATCCGGCCAAGGAAAGTGATGTTTTGTTAGAAGACTTTACAAATCGTTTATAGTGAAATACATATACTGTATATTTAGCGAAATATACTTTGTGTTGGTGTTTTCCATGGGTGTGGCTGCTGTGTGGACAGTAAACTACTGGTCAAATTCTTGGCAGCGAAAAAAAGCACACTTGGCAGGCTCCTCTTGCCAAAGTGAAACGGAAACATTTTGTTCTGCAAAAATACGGCGCGGCCTAAAACAAAAAGAGGATTTCCTGGTTGAAGCATTGGCATCCGAAGTCGATTTGTTCATTGACAACAACGGCCGACTGAAAACATGGAGGTAGAAATTACTTCTCCTTCCACGCTGAAGCGATTTTGTGGTGCTTGCTTTTCACCACACATACAGGCAATGGCATTGCTTATGGGTAATGAGCAATGTTTGATCGGAGCAATGAATTGCTAGCAATGATCGGAGCAATGGGCTCTTTGACCGCATTACAGATTTGTTAAGAGAATCCTGTGGCGAAGAGATTTTCTTCTGACAGAATGAATAGGAAGACGATTCCGGCCAAGTTTTATAGAGGAAAGAAATGGTGACAGCATAAGCCGATAATAATCAGATGATAACGCTACCGACGATGATGAGTCTGACGTTCCGCCAACTAGAACAAGCTTATCTGATGCATTTTGATGATCCTTTGCATTTTCTGACGTGCATGCTTCCTACTGTGAGGCATACCTATAAAACCATCCTCAGAGAAGCGATACCTCAGAATTTATAAAACTGGTAGCACCCGCCACAGAAATGAAAAACTCAGTGAGATCATGTATCTCTGCGAGCCATGTCTGTAATGTGCTAAAGATAAAAAAAAGTCATCTGCTAACTAGCAGACACGGCTGTAGCTACACGATTTCAATCTCGCAGAGCTGCCAGATTTAGTAGCGTCCTGTTTCTTTCATTCCAAATGAAATAAAAATTCTTGTATTTTGCCGTGACACTTTTGAAATATTCCTCCTTTTACTTTTCGTCCGGAATGAATTACGCGGCGTGGCACCTCCCAGAGGCGGATCCACGCCGATTGGCGGAAAAGAGGGGTGCACTGCTAGAAACATCGAAATCTGCGCTGAATTTCAATGATTTGCTCCAAATTTCAGAATTTCACGGTCAATTTTACAGATTTGTCGGCCGAAAGGGGGGCGTGCGCCGGGTGCGCCCCCTCCCGCGGGATCCGTGCCTGCCTCCCAAAGTCACTTTTCGGAGGCGCAATCATTGTGCCGGTAACCATTATACAACAACATCCCTGACGTCGAGGAATACAGCAGACGTGACAACAAAACAAAATAGGAAAATGCAAGAAGCATGTTTCTGGTTTCGCAATATGAATGGTCGGTGTAGAAACCATGGCAATGCTTGTTGGTAACACCGGCTTCAATCAACGAATTGTGTTACACCATTCAGCAAAGAGGTTTCGGTCATTGGGTTCGAAGATTTCTTTCGTGTTTCTTGATATGAAAAAGCCTTTCGCTTTCATCATCTTGCTGAACCACGGTTTGTCTGTTAACGCTTTCAAGCTCTGTGCCGGCCCTTAGAATGATATTTCCATAAACGTGCATGGTTGGCCTGGTCACTGTTTGCAAAAGCCAATGGTCAGGTATCACACAAAAATCAGCAATGTAATAAATCGACTCGAGTGAAAGGAAGGCAATTATGATTTAAGGAATTAAACCCGAGGCGGAGGGTCTTGGTTGCGACACCAAACCCGCGAGGGTGGAGCTAAAATNCAATGTAGCATGGAGGTATAAAATAAGGTGAATGTAGCAACTGAAAATATTTAAGACCATGTTTATTTGATTCACTGTCCCCATATTTCTATCTGTTAGTAATACATTTATAGGGTCTAAACCCAACCATTCAGAAGATAGCTGTACATTGGTTCATTTGCCCCTGTACAAAATCGAGTCCACCAGCCCAATGATAAAGTCAGTAGCAAACTATAAAAGGGTCCATAACAGGAGTTCGCAAGAGAGATGACCGAGCAGTCCTCCCAATTCTTATGTAGAACAGATATACCTACCAAAAAATGTTGACAGCAATTGTATATCTTTTTGTGCAACCTTATTCACTATTTTTCGTGCTTGGCTCCCCTACTAGAAGGGGAATCTCCCTTTATCATCTCATCTGCTCCATTCAGATTGGTCACCGACCTTGGTGTTTCTATCTAAATCTGTCGCTTTGTATTCAGCGATTTCTCTGGATCCCAATATATGAGGTAATTACTGGTTCTTAGCGCCCACTCCCTTCGTCACCACACTGCAAAGAGCCATTGGATACATCATATAGGATGCTGAATCTCGAACTGTTGACAGTCCAAAGTAATCGGTTCATCAGGCAACAGACTCCGCTTACCCCAAACATCTATATGGATAGGCCTACTTTATAGTATCCTGAATATCCAACAGAAAGCACAGAGAACGACACACAAAATGATACAACAAATGGAAACGTCATCTCCAAATTTCGCAAATTTTCGACCCCAACCGGGGTCTTCCTCAGGCACTTTCTAGTCGAGCTACCAGAAGCAAGACGAGCTACACTTCTGTGATCTCTACTAGAAAGTGCCTGAGGAAGACCCCGGTTGGGGTCGAAAATTTGCGAAACTAATTTGGAGACGACGTTTTCTTTTGTATCATAGTATCCTGAATGGTTCAAGCTGGAGGTTCCATGGCCACCAACCTTTTGTTCAATTACCAATTGCCATTTACCATTTACCATGGCTTTGTCTTGCAGCACCCAATCAAAATATGCACAAATTAGAAACGTAGGTATAGCTCTTGGTTTCAGAATACTGACGATGATGGGATATCGATCAGTCGATGTCCCATTGGTTGCCTCGGTTTCGTCAGCTCCATTCATTGAAACTGCACACGCGCTAGGAATAAGCTATTTTGCCGATACCGGTTTGCGGGGATGGACGAGAAAGGGACGGGCTCGGAGGAAAACATCCTGGACTAGCGCTCTTTCTAGACGCGCTCATTCGGAACATCGTCTTGCTTGCTCCCGTCTCCTGAGAAATTTAAATTGGTTTTTTGTCCGATTGATTCCCGTTTCATCACGATTGAAAAATCTGTGGATTGTTTTCAACTGACTGCACCGGATACTCAAAACTGCGGGATAGTTTAAATTCGTTACTTAGGATTCAGATACCGTTGCTCTTCTGGGATTCTGTCTCTCCACAAAGCAGGCTTTACGAAAATATAGAAATCGAAGTGTGCGGTGAGTTACTTCTCATTCATATCACGATACTCAGTCCACAATGAAACTTGCAGTGTTACCCCGTCCAATTTTGGACTGCATCGAGAGCGGTGGCTTCGTGGCTGAACTTGTGTTCCTCCTTTACAAGACGGCAGAATCGCTCTCCGAGCCGACGGTCAAACTTTTCCTCTACCAAGAGATTTGCCTTGATGAATACTCGATAGAAAACGAGATATGTTACCACTTAAAGAACCACCCTGTCGAAGAATCGCACGTGCAGCAACTTGCCGCGAACTACATCATGTACTATAAGATCTTACTTAACTTGCCGGCAATCATTCTGGGACTTTTTTGCGGAGCTTGGAGCGACCGCGTTGGGCGGAAGCTGCCGATGATTCTGCCATGCCTTGGAGCTATCTTTGCCGTTCTCATCTACATGTTGGGCATGTTACCAACATGGTCTACCCTTCCTTTCATACTCATCGGCGCGGCGGTCAACGGAATGTTTGGGAAAAGTGCCGTGATTGCCATGGCCGTTCACAGTTACGCCACGGATACCAGCAGCAAAGAACAACGTACCCGGCGCCTCGGCAAACTCCTCTCCATGAATTTCTTCGGCTTGTTCTTCGGATCCCTGCTTGCCGGCTCACTTTTGGATATTCTCAGTTTCAACGGGATATTTTGCATAGTTGTTGGCATAAACGGCGTGGCCACGCTTGTGATCTTGATATTTTTGAAGGAAAGCGTCCCCGGCATCGAGGACGATAGGGAAATTGAGAAAAAGAACACTGGAAACTTTCTATTTAATCCGAACAACATCCGAGAGTCCTTGATGGTATTGATCAGTCCGCGGAGAAACAACGGTCGATGCCACCTTATGCTCCTGTTTCTAACAGTCATCACGAACCAAATATGTAAAGCAGGGGAAGTGGACATCACCATGCTGTTTGTGGAACGGGCCCCATTGGGCTGGTCTAAGTCCCTCTACGGCTACCTCCTGGCTGTAGACTTTGCCTGCCTTGGACTGAGTCTCTGGATACTTCTTCCTCTATTCTCAAACATCTTACGAATAGAAGACGCCAACTTAGTTTTGATTGGACTCACCTTCAAAATCAGCCGTTTGATTTTCGTTGCCTTCAGTAACAAAACGTGGATGGTTTTCGCGTCAGTCGTGGTCGGCTCCGTGAGCGGAATGATTGTCTCCGGGTGCAAATCACTTATCAGTAAAACAGTCACGGAAGCCGAGGTCGGGAAAAGTTTCTCTTTGCTTTCGTGTGGAGAGACTGCTTCGAACCTTGTTGGTGCCATTATCTTTACAAATATATACAGCGTTACTTTTGATATCTTTGCCGGATTTACTTTTATCGTTGAGGCGTTCATTTTCATTGTGGTTCTTGTTATGTTTGTGTGGCTGGCGCGAGACATCAAGGCCTCGGAGAGGTACAGGTTGTTGGAGACGATGACGAGCCAGACTACATACGGGACAGAGATGAATGCCAACACCAACGAGCCGTGCGATCAAACTCACATTCCAGAGACGGTCCAGCCAGACAATTTCAGTACTGAAAACTACTCTGTACCGACTGATGAGTCGGCTCTTGTGATTCCTGACGCGGAGGGCGGGAGGGCTACACGGATGTCCACTCTCTCGGAGGAGGAGGACTCCAGCCTAAGACAGGATGAGGGACAGCAACAACCGGGAGATGAGGCTGCACTCACTGGTGAATTACGTTGAGAATGACTGAGTCAGTAAACTTAATACCAGTTTTCATCATGCCCGCTACCTCTACCAATTCAAAGCCTGGAAACTGGAAATTTTATTGTCACAAGTCAAGGTTCCAGGTGAGATGCTACAGTAATCATGAATCCATTTTAATGCCCAGAGAAGTAACGACTAAACCATCGCAGAACTGACCGAATTTTGTGTTTGTTTGGTGTTGACTGTATGAGTGTTGCTGGTGTCAATATTGACGTATTGATCGTAAACATGCATGGATGTGAGTTTTCGCAACGGTCCGGCGTATATAGAAGAAACATTGCAATTTTGCTACTTTTCGGTCAAAACCTGCACGCCAAACGTCCGCCGTTATCTTACGTCTAAAGGCCTGTTTCCACTAGACTGGTTTCCGCTGCGGTTTGCGGCGCCGGGTTTTTTTCACAGGGGTTTGGATAATCCTTCGATGGTTTAACAATACATGGCGTGTTAATTATCCCAACGCCTGTGAAAACGCCTGTGAGTATAGTCAGAGTTTTCGCAAAACCTCGAAACGCCAACGCGAACGTCTATCATTTTGTTCGGTGCTCTCTTCGTGGCATCGAACAATGGGATTGGCGTTCGCGTTGGCGTTTGGGGGCATTGCGAAAACTCTCTATTGTCTTGAAAATGCCCTCCAAGACGCAGCGTCTCCATATGATAAGCGGGAACACAGACATTGGACAGAGACCTAAGTCTTACCTACGAGAGTGTAGACAAAAATCAAGAAATCAACTCACCATGCCTCCTTTATTCATGAGTTAGATGTTGCTTTCTGATCTTTTGAGGGTAGAAAATTACTTGCCAAGCGTGCGCCTGTTTCCTTTTTTCTTGCGGGGGCGATTTTGGGGTGAATGTAGACACGATGTCCAGCAAATAGGATACACGCAGGCGAATTTTATTTAGAGGTATTATATGACTTTGTTTGTCTACATGACAGTGTTATGCCACCGCAGGCCTGGTGATGGAAGCTTTCACAGGTTACATTACAGAGTTTTCGCAAAGCCCCCGAAACGCCAACGCGAACGTCTGTCCTTTTGTTTGGTGCTCTCTTCGTGGCATCGAACAATGGGTTTGGCGTGTAGCGTTGGCGTTTCGGGGGCTTTGCGAAAACTCCCCATTGATTGAAATACCGGGAACATCTACCAGTGTTTTCATCTATTATTGTTCCCCCTTATTGTTTAGAAAACGCTGACAGAAAGAATATGTACATTTCTCTGTGTGTCCCCTATTGTCAAGTGGCAGCTTATTCCGTCAGGCAATAGGAGGGGAACATTCACAGATGACGAACACTTTAAAATGTTACACCGGTATATTCATGAATTCCCGTGGTTCCGCCAAGTGTTGTAAGCCAAAATTTTCGAATTACAAAGACTCAAAAATAAGACAAAATAATTATTACATCAGTGAATAGATTTGTACTGCGATTGAATTAAGATTCGGTATTTACGTGTACCAGGTGAAACTCGTAAAGATCGGCCTATCACCCTCCAAAAAGTCGCTTCTCTATTGTTCCAGGAACGGATTTATAGTGCGTGGCTGTTGAAACCAATCACTAGAAATTAGAATGTAACAATAGGACCTTTTACCAAGGCAGTTATTCATGACCTTTCTTACCACACCGACTCTTGTAGGCCTAAATTCTGTTCTCAACCACAGTGACAGTGCAGTTTGCATCAACCATCTTGAAATGTCAAGGGTTAAAGGAGCACGCTATATGGCTGCCGACGTAGAGGGAGCCATCTAGCGGCAGTAATATGAAGTACAAAAAAACATTACAAAATGTACATAGGCCTACTGGTCTATTCGCCGACAACGTAGTCAGTCCCTGGGGGGTTGGAGAGTGGCGCGCATGGCGATGGTGGCGCCGGCTGTCGAGAAAACGTGGCAATATCGGGCTCCTTTAATTCGCTAGGCCTTTCGGGTCTCCACTCCCTCGCGAGGGGAACGTCGTCCGATGACGTAATGTCTGGAAGCCTTGATTTTTCAAGATGGCGTCAAGGAACGATTTCCACCGTTATACCACATTTATTTTCTCGGGTTCGTAGTGATTATCAATTGATTTGATTGGCGGAGTCGAATACAAAATTCTGGTGAGCGCCTATTGCCTCGAGCGAGACGTTAATTATTCGTAATTATTCAAAAACAAACTTTCTTCTTGAAGAATACTCCCCAAACTAGGGAGGTTTTAATATTAAAAACATCGCTGCCCAAACTAAACATTAAAAAAATTCGTTCCACTCTCTGACTGCGCTCACATAACGTAGCCAATACACGTGGGGTTCGGAGATGTTGTAGGCCCACCACAGCTGGAGCAAGTGCGCTCAATTATCGAAGCTGTCTCATAGTATTAACATCTGGCATTAATTGAATGGTGATCTGATACCTTTATGTAATCGGTCCTGTCTGGATCATAACCATAATATACAAAAACAATATATTGGATGGGCTTAACGAGGAGCACTCTTTTCTTGACTTTTGCATTTTTTTTTCTATTTTATTTTGTCGTGATTAGGCCTAAGTGGTGCATGCGGTGCAAATTTTTGCCATAAATTGCTAACAATAAGGTACCAATCATCAGCCTCTTTTTTTTATGGAAATTGTGGAAGTTATAGTCAAATAAAAAGTGCACTCGTTTTTTTTCGGCCAAGATATACGGGAGAATCCCCACTTACCTCATCAATCTGGCCCACCATCGGTGTTGGAAAGATTGCTTCACACGATAGACTGTTGCACCTCACAAGTCACGAACAGGGTCACGAACCTGTAACTAACCAATGCATTTAGGCTGCCATTAAAAATGCCTGTGCTCACAGATTGGTCCCAGACACTCATTGGAAGGTCATAAAACCAGTACCGTAATCGTTGTGGAAGCCTCTTTATTTCTTCATTTACAATGGGCTTATCCACGGTGCAGCACGCGATAATATGATGCGTGTGTTTGAACTTAAAGGCGTTTTAGTTCGAATTGTAAACATACGGTTTGTTTATTTACATGGTTGATTATAATAGTTATTTTTCCTCGGACAGGTGGCAGCACCGTGTATACCAAAACATTAATGTTATCTATTTTTATATCTATCTTGATAAATATTCTTGTAACTGAAATATATTTATGATTTTACGCTCAAAAACAAACAAAAAGTTGTAAAAGGCGAGATTTAATTCGATTTTATCTGATTTGTTAGTGCCAGAAGTTGACAATAGGTGGCACACCGTAGTGTTTACAATTCGAACTAAAACGCCTTTAAGCCGGTGACACACTGGCTCGTACGCGACGCGTCGTTCAGGCGTTCCGCCAATCAGATTCTTTGGAAGGTGTTTCTGTCTGTGTTACCGCCTCCTTGATTGGTTAATGCTCCCGACGCGTTGCTTACGATCCAGTCTGTCACCGCCTTTATAGTAGGCCTACACACACGCCACCTATTATTCATGACGAATCAAGGTGTGATTGGCTGTGCTTGGTGAACCGCATCTCTCGAACAATGAGCCTGGGTGTCACCTCTCCTCTACAAGTCATCATGTGACCAAATGGATAACCCCATTTATCAGGCTTATACCTGCATAGGCTCATGTCATCATGTAGTACTCCATTCTTATTCTACTTTCTTACTCGACTTTATTTTAAGCTCCCGATATGAGATAGGTGGATTCTCCAGTAGGCCTATATAAACTCGGTATTCATTAATCATTACACGTTGATGACCACTCATTCTAACCAAAGAGGAATTATACTGACAGTATAACACGCCACCTATTATACTGATAGTATAATTCCTCCATATTCTAACTGATCTTAGAGCGAACCAGGGATAACGGTGGATGAAAACTATACAACTGTAAAGCCTTTAGTATAATCGAGGCCTCCGCAATCCAGCACCTGGTTGATGCCAGTGGTTGAGAACAGAACAGATGTTGTTGAAGGGAGACTCAGGTACATGTAAATGCGGAAAATGTATTTTTACTTGATAATGCATTTTCAACAGCAACCGCGAGTGAAAGCATCATCAAGTCTACTCATCCTTAGGCCACATAAAACAAATCTTCAGTTTAGCATCACCTCCCGCCTCAAAATTTCTCGCCTCCTGAAATATTTATTTAAAAAAAAAGTTTTGCCCCTCTACTTTTACCATTTTACAACAAACTCTGACGATCCTCAATGGGGCCACTGACTCGTATTTGTTCTTTTTGAAATAAAAACCTTTTTTGAGTTCCTAAGGGTTTGTCCATTCATGATGTAAGCTGTAATGCTTCAAAGCTCTCTTTCAACATGTTCAGTGATCACATTTCAGTATGAAAAATAAAACAAAAAATTTTAAAAAAACTCCCTCCTCACTTTTTACAAATATGACTGATGCTAAACTATTTTTTATATGGCCTTATTTGGAATAGTAAAAACCACCTAGTTTTTGAAAACTGTGAACCGCTGACGGATGTCGATAACGGCAAAATCCCGGAAAAGCAAGCTGCAATGTGGCCTGTCCTGTGATGGAAGACCCATCGATATTCACATTAACGTCTTTGTACTGTGATTTTATTGTCCTTACAGATCTCAGTGGATAAAATGTTGTCAGCAGCAAAATTTTGGTTTTTCTTCATTTATTACACTCATGCTTTGACTCGTTCCGAACTTTGACCGCCAATGTGCGGAACGGAAAATGCGTAAATTATTTATTTCTCATCACTTTCCCACACAAAGCATTTATTTCGCCAATACACTGAATGTGATGAATCGGTAATAAGGCCGCGATAGAGCTAACGCCGGTTAACAAAGGCTTCACAAAGGGTTCGCGACCGCGAAGCCAGAGAGTTTTCGAAAAGCCCCCGAAACGCCAACGTGAACGCCAAACTCATTGTTCAATGCCACGAAGAGAACACGGAACAAAACGATAGACGTTTGCAATGGCGTCTCGGGGGCTTTGCGAAAACCTCCGTTGTTAACCATCTTCGATAATCGAAGGCTGATCTGCTAACCACTGCGTTACATCGCACATCTACCCTTCGAGAAATAGACCGGTCCACGGCGTATCTTGGCACGATGCCAACTTTACCCGTCGACCAATCAGATTGCATTTTATATCGGGTCTTCGGCAGGGGCTTCGGTTACCACCAACCTCGTTCCCAGGGGTATAGTTCGCTTTCTGACAATATGGCGGTCGCGTCACTAACCCCTGGCATCAGCTTTGGATTTAACGCACGTGATTGGTTGACGGGAAACCGTCAAATATATCCAAGAATATACCCAAAGAAATTTTCAAAATAGTTTGGATCAAACCAGAAGGTTATCTATATCCAGGTTTGATGATTTTTTGTAAAAAGAATTTAAAAAGCACAAGTAAGTATTTCAAATTGATTATTTTGACTCGTGCTGCCACCTATACTTAGTCCAAGATTCTTGGATTAGCAACCGAAGCTGATTCCAGGGGTTAGTGAGCGAGTGGTCCGAGGTTGTCTGAGCGAACTATACCCCTGGGGACGAGGTTGGCTTACCACTATTCATACTACGTGGAAATTTTACAACGCTGGTTCTG
Organism: Notospermus geniculatus; assembly: GCA_002633025.1. Taxonomy (NCBI): domain Eukaryota; kingdom Metazoa; phylum Nemertea; class Pilidiophora; order Heteronemertea; family Lineidae; genus Notospermus; species Notospermus geniculatus. The sequence goes on along the minus strand of NMRB01001567.1, from coordinate 21,620 downwards.
ATTGGCCTCCTCTTCTCGAGGCAGCGGATCCGTCGCAGACAGGTCAATTTCTCGAAGGGTGATATGGGATATAACGGAGTGGTGAGCAGATCGGCCTTCGATTATCGAAGATGTTGTTAACCGGCGTGTACCCTGTTGCACTGTGTATTCGCAGCCTTAGATTTTTCGTTTTGAACTACTTGCACACGACTAAATTTACACGACATCTTTGCATTTAATTAATATGCCCAGGTGTGATTTAAACTGATTGATTTCCATTGCCATCAACCGGTGTTTTTGACATAATGTTTTTTTTGTTGGACACAAAATACTCATTCTGCAACGGATGCAAAAAGAATCTCATCAATATCATTTAATGTGAATGTGTGGATGTGCTATCCACTTGGATTTTAAGAGATGGAAAGAACAAAAGTGAATTGCCATTCTTTCCTGTCTCCAAACATTAACAATTTACTACAGGTTCTGTAGAGTATTATCCTCTATTCACGTGAGGTGATAGAGTTTTCGTAGGGAGTTTTGCAAAGCCCCCGAAACGCCAACGCGAACACCAAACCCATTATTCGACGCCACGAAGAGAGCACTCAACAAAAGGATAGACGTTCATGTTGGCGTTTCGGGGGCTTGCAAAAACGCTATCGCATTAAAAGCTCCCGAAACGCCAACGCGAACGTCTGTCCTTTTGTTCGGTGCTCTCTTCGTGTCATCGAACAATGGGTTTGTCGTTCGCGTTGGCGTTTCGGGGGCTTTGCGAAAACTCTATACTTGTTAAGACCAACAGAGGTGCTGGAAGTTAAAAAGAATTAGCTCCCAATGGTAAGGTGAGGTTCGCGCTCACTCTGTCTTCACACCATACATCACTTTGACAGAACATGCAACGCTACATTTATATCGAAGCGAACAACCTCCATCTGTTGAATTATTGACGAGGTAAAATTAGTCGTTTGCAAAATATGTCAAGTGAACACAGAGCGAGCGCAAACTTCAAGTTGAGTGTTCATTGGAGCACAAAATAAAATATCGCCTGCTAGTTACTGGGCTTAATCAATTGACACTGGGTTGAAGATACATAATTCATGGCTTACACCCCCCCCCCAAAGTTCTTGGCATGTTTATACACTGGAGAATTAGTGAGTTCGCAAAGTCCCCGAAACGCCAACCTGAACGTCTATCCTTTTGTTCGGTGCTCTCTTCGTGGCATCGAGCAATGGGATTGGCGTTGGCGTTTCAGGGGCTTTGCGAAAACTCTCTATTTTTGCAAAGCCCCGAAACACCAACGCCAACGCCAACCCCATTGTTCGTTGTCACGAAGAGAGCACTGAATAAAAGGATTTAAATGGGGAACACTCGAAAACGTCACACGAGCCTAGACCTTCGTCGCACGCCCTCATGACCTTTGAGTTTTTCCTCGTGCCGTTTTTCCTTTATCGTCAGCAGCAATTTATAACGGAACACATGTACTAGTAGAGAATGCTAAAGTGAGAGATCGATTCCGCTTTGTTTTAAATTTTACGCTGAATGGTGTAAAATTACCAATATCTCATACTAGTTAGTTGGTCATTGGTCAACAAATGTGTAGTTCGTCGTTGGTCAACGAATACGAATAATACGGTGGGTGCAGGAGTGAACGGACTGGTATAGTCCTAGAAATGCTGTCGCATCATAAAAGGATGCAGGTGTGAAAGAAATCCAAGCCCCCCAGGAACCAAAGTCGGGTCCTATTGTTCAGCGTGGGATTGGAATATATGGCTAGAGAGACCATGACCGTTCGAATATAGCCTTAGAACAGCGGGCTATTGTTTGGCGGACTTGCATTGCTAGGACGCTGATTGCTGTCACAACTGAATGCTCACGATGGTTCCTACAGCCATACATCCGTGCAAAGCAACGCAGCAAGAAATTGCTTCCAATAGGATGTTGATGGCAATGAGCAAAAAAGTTGCCTCCTGTGCTGCCGGTGTAACATCTCCCAATGTTCCCTTTTTTCAGTGTTTCCTTCTTTGTATTTGGACTGTAGTGACAATAGACAGCTGAAGAGACCATGACGTTCAGTAGAGCAAGACAATGAGGGGGATATTCACAGACAGAAACACTGATAGATGTTACACCGGCTTCACAATAGCCGTGGTTACACTACATAGAAATCCCCGGGTTTTTTGACACCCGGGTCTAGCCCGGCTCTGAAACCATCCCTCCTGAGGCCCGGTGCCCGTCAACACTACTCAAATTTTATGACGGGGACCTAAATTAAGCCCTCCGAAACCCCTTCGAGCTCGGAGGGGATTATTACACCGCGTTTTTAACAGGTGTGGACAGAAAAAACCCGGGTTCGACACGGGTTTCTTATGTAGTGTAACAAGGGCTAATGTCTCGTATAGAATTTAAAGACCATTCGTATACGACACCTCTGAGGTACAATACATGTCAATTAGTCGCCGGTATAATACTCACTCATTTCCGAAAAGCATCAAGTACCTTTTGGAGTCCAATTGTAACGGTTACCCGAGCAACGGAACGCGGAAATCGCTCTAAAACAAGCTCGCGTGATGAAATATTTAAGCTAGGTTTCTAACGTGATGTTAATTGCGTGTAACACACACCTTACGTTATTTCAAGAGATAATCTATAATTACTCCAAGAGCCTTATTTCTGAGAATTTGTTACAAGTATTGTTGTGTACGAGAATGCCTAAAATATTGTCGTTCTCATCCGCGTGGGATTGGAAACTTGTTTGGTTCACATCCTCCCACAGCAGGGGTTTCCACCTCGCCCCATCCACTCGTCTTCATCCGCGAGCGTATGCCAAAGCCTGCGTTGGCAGGATGCTTGCTTTAGGAAGTCACAAATTCCCATGCGGACGACACGCCGTTACCAGGCCGTAGCACATGAGGTTAGGGAGGTATTAGTGAGTTTAAGAAACCATACGTTAACGCTAACGCTAACGTTATTGACATCATTTTGACGTCACATCGAATGAATCTGTTGTATTTCTTCGGGGAGTGACGTCATTTTGACGTAATTAGCGTTAGCGTTAGCGTTAACGTATGGTTTCTTAAACTCACTAAGAAATCAAACGATAAACGTAAACTTTACGACAACGTTATTTTTCATACATGTAGGCCTACTACACAGATTTTATATTGCATTTTCGTTACAAAAATAACGTTGTCGTTAACGTTTACGTTTATCGTTTGACTTCTTAACCTCCCTATTATTGCTCATTGCCAGCGGTTTGGTTTTTCATGAGCAATGAGCAAAAAATCAAAAATGTTTGATCAAGCAGTGAGTATCCGGTTCATTGTCATTGAAAATGTCATTTTTTCATTGCTGGCAATGAAATAGCTCTCCCTGAAGCTAGGAATCCACCATTGATTTTCAGCCTGATTTTGCTTTGCGACTTGCTTTGCAACTGGGCACTCGATCGCTGTAGTGGACTCGCTAGACGTGATTTCCACCAATGGCGAAGATGTGGTCAATTTCAGTTGGCAATCGGTCGGCGACGAGTATCAGTGCCTTGCGATCGCATTCAATCGCAGGTATAGCGGTTGCAAAGCAAGTCGCAACGCAGAAAATCAGCAGTGGATTCCTAGCTTGAGCAATGCATCGTAAAATTGCAGGTGTGCTGCGGACGTTACACACATGTAGGCCTACTTAGTACTTGTAGACAACTGAAAAAAATTTGTAGACAACTGATGTCGTGATGACGTCTACGGGCAATGATCCCGTAAGCTGAGTCCTCATCGTACGCTTAACGGATGTATTGTACAAGTAATGTACTGTACACCTGTTTATCAAATTGCATGCCAAACCCTTGACAGCTGCCCTCCCCGCCATGATGGCGGGGATCTGAGTGTATTTTTTTCAGCTTTCTGTTCCAAATTTGGCATCATAAAATGATGTTGAGCGAAATGACCAGGGGTGGCCGCATAGAAACTCCGCTAGCGCTAGCGGAGCCCATCTGTCGATAGTGCTGTACATTTTTCCATGCATTTTAACACCGATAGGCTGCGGATGCACTAGCGGAGTTTCTATGCGGCCGACCCTGGATTATGACGCTAATGGATTACTCATTCACCTGAACGACTGACCCAAGTCAATTAATACACAGCAACTTCATCAACGCCATTTTCCATTTACTGTTATGCATTCCTCTTTCATGCGAACAGACATTAATCATAACGTGTTATCGTATCAAAACATCATATTGGCATCCCAAATCAATGGTGATCGTTGATGGTCGTCATGCTTCAGTCGTCACATCGGCGCTAAAACCACACGAAAAAAAAGTTGCTGCCGTTGACAGGTAGTAGTAACGTAGCAAGGTTCAATAATTATCGTACCCCAACACTGAAAAAAAATCCTAATCATGCTGAGTACTTTCGGGGTACTCGTTTTATCCCTGAGATGAGTAGAAAGGTACTCATATTGAGTAGAAAGGTACTCATAGCGAGTAGAAAGGTACTCATAGTGAGTAGCGAAGAACTCCAAATGCAGCTCCTTGGCCCGATTAGTACCTTTCTACTCATCTCACGGACAAAATGACTGATGAGTAGTCCAAAGTACTCAACATGAGCGGGAATTTTTTTTCAGTGAAAAGGTAATTTAAAAGTTCTTGAATTTGTTTGGCCGATATGCATCACGTGGCCATGTTCACGTTTCCCTATTGGTCGCCCCCTTTCTCGTGGTAATATGAACGTATATGCCTGTCTGGTTTTGGCTGTGCGACCACGTCAATGAATTAAGTAATTAAGATGGGAAATTGGGTTTGCCGACCCCAGAACATCAAAGTCTGATGACTAAAATTTCCAGACAACGTTTCTTTTGCCTCTTTGCCGAAGATAATTGTATTAAAATCACTTCCTTCCGGAAGAGTAGAATCTGTGACGAACACAGATAAACAAGCGTAAAGAGAGATTCAATTCCATGGCTTCTGAAGATGTCAAATTACCCATGGGCGTAGATCAACCTTGATTAGATAAAAAATCGACGTCAGGTTGATTTTGTCCTGAGCCATTTCTAACGGCACTCGTCTTTGGCCATCCGTCATGCTCCAGTGATCCGGACCAAAGACACCACGATAGTCTCGACTCACCAAGCGTCAAGTCATTGCTTGTTTTTACCTCTCTCCTGAGACGTATGCATCTGGCCCGATGAGCAAAACGGATGGTTTGGTGAGGATTGGACAATTTTTTACTGTCGAAACTTCAGTTCGCCAATGCATCAGAAGTGAATCCGATCTGTTGACGTCTGAGTAGAAGTTAGAATCAGGGAAAGTGGTTATTTCCACAAAAAAAGACGAATTGAAGGAAGAAGAGAGAAAGGACGAATATCTGCTGAGGGAGTGTGTGATGGGGAATAGAATGTTGGGGAGGTCAAAATCAAGAAAGGGAGTGAAGGAACGAGGGAGAGAGAAAGAGAAGAAATGAAAGACGGGATTGGGGAAGGAGAGACGTTGATAAAAATGGAGGGTATGCATGTCGAGACAGGAGACAGGATGAGAGAGGTGGTGATACACAGCTAGATTGGGCGAAATGAAAATACGAATTATTCGACTATCTGATTCCCATTCTGCCCATTTGCACCCGAAGGCGATTTACCAATCAAAAACATCTAACACAAAAAGTGGCGGAAACACAAACAGGTTTTCGATACTTGGGTTAATGGCAATGCACTTTTATTTCACCAAATACACTTAATTACTATATTCACCTTCCTATAATCACCTTCCTATGCTGCATTTGAATTTTCATAGTTTGCCCAGTTATCGATTGACCAGAGTTTGCAGTAACGATCTGGAACGACCGGTGTTCTCTCATCTTTGTGTTCTCACAAACAGCGCGCTTCAAAAATACACGGTCAGTGTATGAGTGTCACATTCCAGTGGAGTGAAATACAAAAAAATTAATGACGTAGTCTAGGGCCAATTCATACTTCCTCGCCGACAAGTATGCGAAACGGCAAGGGCTTTTTATTTCTCGCTGAGCTCTGATTTCATACAAAGGATTTTCCGTTCCGCATATTGGTCAACGAAATGCCCCAATACACGAAATAAATGACGACTCTGAGTTGGTGCCATAATTATTGCAGTGCAGTCCAATACACGAAAAACTGGCGTGACTCTGAGTTGGTGTCATATTCCAGTGCAGTCCAATACACGAAAAACTGACGTGACTCTGAGTTGGTGCCATATTCCAGTGGAGTCCAATACACGAAAAACTGACGTGACTCTGAGTTGGTGTCATATTCCAGTGCAGTCCAATTCACCAAAACGTGGCGTGACAAAGTTAGCTTCCGCATTCTATCACAATGAGAAAACTCACTTGACGGACTTGGGTATGAAGACCTTCCATTTACAGACCCCTAAATTACTCTACTCAGGTCTCCTTCGTTGAAGAAAGTGTTAATGAATGACAGTCATGACCTCCTAACCAATCGTCGTGTTCACCGTATTGATTGCGTCTCAACGCCGGATTTTCAAAGATCGATCAGTTAGCTCGTCTGGCACCGTTTGTTGATGAATATAGATGAATGTGGAGGCCGGTGTCCACGTCAACCGAGGTGAAATACGACCGGGAGACCATTAAACACTCCAAATATAGGAGATATAAAAGGAAACGTCGTCTCCAAATTTCGCAAATTTTCGACCGCAACCGGGGTCTTCCTCAGGCACTTTCTAGTCGAGCTACCAGAAGTGTAACATTACACTTCTGGTAGGTGGCGCGACTAGAAAGTGCCTGAGGAAGACCCCGATTGGGGTCGAAAATTTGCGAAATTTAGAGACGACGTTTCCTTTTAATATATCATTTTGTGTGTCGTTCTTTGTACTGTCTGTTGGATACCAAATATAGGGGAAAACATAAAACTTCAGGTGTACATGATGACATTCTAAATCGATGAGGCTGGGTGTGAGAAACAACAAGCGTCCCAAACTTGGTTCGTTTTCTAACCATCTGGTCCAAAAGATTTTTTCACAACTTTTTTTTCGTGTTTTTCAGCCCATTCACTGAAAAATACATTCTTTTGAAACTTGATACTGAGACCACTATCATCCTCCGAAACAACTCAACAGAGTTCTCACGACCTGCTTAATATCACTCCTGTACCTTTTCCCACCTCCTGCACAATACATGTAAAAATTAATAGCATAATTCCAAGCCCAAAGTCCGTGAAATGAAACCACCATTAAGTTAAAAAGAATGAAGTTACACACGTTGTTAAGATCAAAGGAATGTGAAACTTGAGGAATAAGTGATATTAAGGAAAACAGCCTGTAAGGAATGGACGTAATGACGTAAGCCATGCTGACAAAGATCAGCATGCGGGTTAAATACTCCTTATCACTGCTACCCTTCCCTGCATCCGACTCTTTCTTGTTTTGTAAATTCAGTCGGTTTTTTGCCGCGTCTTTGATCCTTAGAATTATTAAAATGTTACTGCCAATGATGACAGTAAACGGAAGGACTGCGCCAAATATAAGTTGGAATGCAGTAGCCAGGGTTGCTCCGTGCGGGTCGTCAGGAACGTAATAGATGAGGTTCTCCAGTCCTGAAAAGGCAAGAAAAGAATACTTAAGATGACTGCAATGAGGCAAGCCTTCTTCCCCCATGTACATTACATGTACGTGTACGTGAAGCACTTAGGATTCACCCTTGTTTCTTCGACATCACAGTTGAGCGCCACATTATTAGACCTTCTGTACGCCTATGCATCCACTCACGTGCAAGTGCACAGTCCAAATGAGGACCGACTCATTCCCTCAATAGGTGTGACTAGTGGCTAGTGAAAGCGACATCCAGGTCCTGATCAATTTCCCACACAAAAGACGCCCATTTTGTATAGGACCAGGGAGGTTGCGTGTGCTGCCCTCTGTCGTAATTACCTCCCCATTACCTTGCCCATAAGTTAATCCATGCTCACGCAGCATTGGCATCATGCATTGATACAATAGGCCTACTTACCGGTCTCCGGATGCTTCACGTATTCCAGCGTATACAACAGATTCATGTTCGCGCCAATGACAAGAAATGAACCAATCAAAACTACTTTCGTAGCACGTGACGGCGTGCATACCCTCAGAGCAGTCATTGGGGAGCGAACTGCAATGAGACGATCGACTGACATGGCGGAGAGGTAGAACCCGGATAACATGCCACAGGTCACTATGCACGTCAGTGTCACTCTGGAAAAAGAACGAATATGACAAAGTGCTATCTCGCCAGGCTCACCTACTGTGGGTTGCTGTCGGCCAGCAAACCAAAGGAACGAATGACAAATGTTAAGTCGAAATGTCCCATGGTTATCTGATCATATTTATAATTTGGCATACATGTAGAGGGTACAAGTTAGAACATGGTTGCTATGTCGAGTTTTCGCAAAGCGCGCGAAACGCCAACGCGAACGCCTATCCTTTTGTTCGGTGTTCTCTTCGTGGCATCGAACAATGGTTAGGACGTTCGCGTTGGGGTTTCGGGAACTTTGCGAAAACTCCCTATTGTTCATGAAGTATTCACAGGAGTCCATTTTTCAAAATGGCCGACTGACAGCCATATTTGAAGCCCAGTTCGGCTAAAATTTCGCGTTCGGTAAGATAAAAAGTATCTAGATACATGTACATAAAATATTATACCAAACATTTTAGCTCGGATTGTTCATGTCTAGGCCTAAGTATATGGGCTAAAGTACATTTATCATCAAGATGGCTGATTAGCCGCCATATTTGAAGTTCGATGTACACATATAGGGTACCTAAATAGGCCTACAATTCAGGGTTAAAGATAACGCCGGCTACCATACCTACTCAAAAGATGTATCCCTTGCTTTTCTGATGAAGTCGGTTCCGTAAAGAAGAGGCCAGAGAATGGCCTCCATCAGAAGAAGACCAGCGTCAGCACAGGCCATGGCGGACATATACACAGAGGCTGATAGGTGGCGGTTATGCTTTCGACTTGCTATCACAATGATCATGATATTTCCAGGCAAACCCAAAATGAGCGGCGGTAGGAATTCGTAGTTCAGCAAAGTATAAATGACGTGTACAAGGTATGACGGGGAGATCGGCCCCAGTTGACATTCGAATGACGCGTTGGAATGGTATATTTTGCCGTCAGCGGCTGGGAAAGAAGGGATGAACTCGTTTCTTACTGACATTGTAAAAATCAGTGTCGATAACTGCCGATTCAAATTTTACTGGGAATTTTTAGGAATTCTGCAGCCTAATTGTTTTTCCGCCTCACAGATCCTCGAAAACTAGTTGTGAGTTTCGTGGCTGCCCGTTCCGTCACGGACCGGCCGCTGTATGTTTCGTGTATTTGTTCATTTTAAAACTATTGTATATCGGAATCGATTAATCAAACTTAGGCTTTCCTTGGTATTTCCCTTACGCTGCTTCCTATTTCTCTAGCGATAATTTCGATTATATAAGGCTAGTACAGTAGTATATGTGCATGATATTAACATCATCCTGCAGTTCTGAAGACGAAAACAATTTTTTTCTGACGCTAAATTTAGAAAGTCACGAGTGTCTATTTCCGTTCGATGAAATTCGTGGGCATCGTAAACAATGCTGACGAACCCTAGAACTCAATCAAGGAGGAAGCTCTCTATCCGGAGATATCGGAACCAGAGAGGAGCTGACATTCTGTGGTAGGAGCGGGGAGGACCTGTGGTTGAGTAGGAGTGTAGAAGACTGGGTTGCTGTCGAATGTTATCACACTTCAACTGCAGACAGACATGACAGAGAAAGAAAAAGTAGAAGAAACACCACACTTAAAAAACAAAATATGTCAATCACATCACGCCACGATAAATTTATGATTTTGTTGAGGAACTTTACACTTAAACGTATCCCCTGTGAGAATGGATACTGTAGGTGCCAGAGTATTCCAGCGCAGCCCAACAAGACGAGAAAAAGTGACGTGCCTCTGAAGTCACTTCACGCCAGTGCCCATTAGAAAAAAGAATGCCCTTGTACGTTCAGACCCGACTGACCCACCACTGGCCCCTAACACTAAGACGTGCTTAATGCTTGCTGAAAATCCAATGTTTTTCCGATTTTGTTCAGAAGAAAGCACTCAAGCAAAACTGCCATTACCTTAAAATGTTTTCCGATAAAATAACACACCTCGAAGTGCACGCAAATCGCTTGATATGAAGTTTACCAAATGTATCTTGGCATGCAGTGTTACCGCGTTCGAGACAAAGTTCCTTGTTTTGACTCAAGGTTTGAATTAAAAACACATCACGCATGCAATCGCCTCGTATTGAGAGTTGCATTCTGGATTAAGATCGCTATTAGAAGAATGCAAATGCATTAAAACATCGCCAGTAACGACGATCTGACGCGATGGAGCCGGTCAAATCACACTGGGCCAACATTATCAGTGCCCATGGTGAGGTTAAAACGCCTGTTTCAGGGATGGAAAGGGAATGCACGAGGCCCAGGGACCTTTTTGGGGAGTTTTCCCAAATCCCCCGAAATGCCAACGCGAACGCCGAACCCATTGTTCGATGCCGCGAAGAGAGCACCGAACAAAAGGATAGGCGTTCGCGTTGGCGTTTCGAGGCTTTGCGAAAACTCTATGTTCACAAAGCCCCCGTAATTTTAAGGGTAGGGGCCTACACAAATCCTTTGTCAGGCTGATAGTGAACAATAGGTTCCCCGCAAATGGACAATAGTTTACGTAGTCCGTCCAGCTACGTCAACAAGACCCCCGGCCCCGGAATCGAACCGTGACCTCTCGGTTCCGAATCCGACCCTCAACCACTTCGCCACCACATTCTCCTTTTACCCTTTCTTTGAACTCAGAGCAACTTCTGTCAAAGTATAATGAACGTATAAACGGAAATAAAGAGGAAAGAGTGACGTCAGAAAACTGTGATTTTAAAGAAATTTTGAAGAAATTCAATTTCATGACGGCCCGACATGGGAACAGACTGACAGCATTCCCATCGACGAAGGCTGGCGTTAGGATTAGATCTAGGTATCGTGAGCTTAGGCAAAATAGCAAATCATGGAATCAGCTTCTTCTTTATAACATCAATATGTCATTAGCCGTTACCGGAAGTTCGTTTCTGCCTCAGAAGGCGCTTTTTGTGTGGAGAGTGGCGGCGCTGCGGGGTGATTTGCATACCTCTGTGTCGGGGAGACATTTGATGGAAATTATGGGATAATTAGTTTGAGGGACGTGTGTAAAGGCCGCGAGACATGCCAGTAGACGGCGACATAAAGGTGAATAAATGCTAAAAACTTGTTTTGAGATTCGTTAGGCTGAATGATTGATGTGTAACCCAGGGGTTAAAGATTGACATGGGCTGGCTGATCGTCACTGAGTGAGTGGGTCGATATGGTCACCAAGGTTCTGAACAGAAATAGTCACATAACTTCAGTTCTTTATTTCACATTGTGCGTAACTTCTATCCAATTTCGTCACACTATCAACTTTTAAACAAACATGGGCCATGCGAGCAGAGGCATATACGCCAAGCACACCTCCTATGATGCATGCACTCCGTGCCTGTACACCGCATGCCTACCATAGCCCACAGAGCAATGGCCGAAATAAAATAGGCCCTAGCAAGCTACCTTTACCTGACAGGCGGTTCGCGGTAAACGGAACGCGGCAAACATTTCGCGTGTTCCATTTATCTGCACGCGGTATCGCTTCTGTGTTTGTAAGCATGGCGCCAGTTTGGTCCGTCCTTGTCCAAGTCTGTGTGTAATGTATGGCGGTACGCCATGTACATTAGTACACACGATACAGGGTGAGCAATAAAACGTTTTTTTTCATGTTTTTCTAGACAACTTCCTGTGTCCTTGTCCAATCACGGTGCTCTGTAGTGCGCGGATTTTTATACCGGACGGAACAATCGCTATACAACGAGTGATCGGTATTTCCGCGTTTCGCCTATCCGCGTTCCGCAAACCGCTTACCGCGTGCAGATAAATGAATGAAGGGAAATGGCTTGGAGCGAACAGATGTCTATTCCGTGTTCCGTTTCCGCGATCCTCATTCCGCTCTCCGCGTGTCAGCTAATCGACTACAAAGCTTGCGGCTATCAAAAACATGAAATGAGTGACGGTGCCTGATCACATGGTACTACTAAACATCATAGGGCAGGAAAAGAAGTTTGAAGAGCACACAAAAAGGAATGTGCTGGAGAGAGTGAATCAAGGTGGCAGACGACTTCTGATCGACTTCTGCAACTCCTGCAATCGTCGGTCGCTAGAGTGTAAGGATATCAGTGTCGTCGATAAAATATTTTTCTATCCTCCGACAGCAGGGGTTTTCATCTCACTCTTCTTCATCCACTCAACACAAACACTTTGTGGGCGACATCTGCAACTCCTGCAATCGTCGGTCGCTCGCATGCCTAAAGTCTGGCAACATCTAACTTTGACCCAATGGAATGCGGAAGTTAGGAAATTGATCGTTGGATTTTCTACGGACCTTTAATCACACGCGGCTATTGAATACCAGTGGACAGCGCGAACAATCGGGGAACGACCACAAATGATCAACAGGCATGATTAAAAACCGCAAAGCTCTGCCACATTGCATGACTTCCGCATTCCATTAGGTCGAAGTTAGATGTTGCCAGACTTTACCATAGCCCACAGCTCTAGAGGAATGGCCGGAGCCAAATAGCCATGGCTGACTAAGTTAACTCGCCAAAATTTCGTCTACATACCTTGGGGCTCTCAACATGAAATGAGTGACGCAGACCGATCACATGGTACTACTAAACATCATAGGGTAGGGAAAGAAGTTTGAAGAGCACACAAAACGGGCTGGAGAGTGAATCAAGGTGGCAGACGACTTCTGCAACTCCTGCCATCGTCGGTTTTATCGACGACACCGATATCCTTATAAGGATATCGGTGTCGTCGATAAAACCTTTTTCTATCCCCCGACAGCAGGGGTTTTCATCTCACTCTTCTTCATCCACTCAACACAAACACTTTGTGGGCGACATCTGCAACTCCTGCAATCGTCGGTCGCTCTACAATGTAAGGATATCAGCGTCGTCGATAAAAAACCGTTTTTCTCTTCTCCGACAGCAGGGGTTCTTACCTCACTCTTCTTCATCCACTCACAGAACACTTTGTGGTGAGTTAAAGAGGCGCGAGACCAAACCTCTGCTATTGGAGGATGCCTTTTTCATACTGAAGTCGAGACGTGTGTGTTTCACAGGGGATGTCTTTCTATTTCTTGAAGAGATGACGACGGTACACCCGACCACAGATCAAAAATCAATGTTTTTGATCAAATATGCATCGACTGCCTCGCCTAGAACATCTGTCGACGACGTCAAGTATGCAAGAATTGGAGACGAGTTAATGCCCCTTAAACGATTCCTCTTAAGAAGCCATTACGGAACACCACGATAAATGAATGCGTTGGATGTCAATGCCTCGATACGACATCCCATCGCGGTAACGTCAACATTCATCTTGAGATATCAATGACATAAACCTATTTCATGGTGAATTACCAATGCATTGTTGTTATCAGATGTACACCAGACCCCGCTCACTCCAGTGTACGGTCCTGGAGTGTAATTGACAATGATTATTCAGTGATATTGGTTTGATCTTATAGCGGTATTCTATCACCTCTCGGAATCCTCACATGTAATTGCCTGCTCCACGGTGACGTTCGACATCAACGCGTCGAGCCGGGCTTGTTGGCGGGAATCTTCGGGCGATGTAGGACTCCACGCTAAGTGATGTTTATACACTCCTGGTGGTAAAAAGAGTTGAAACTTCCAGATGAAAATTAATTGAAGGAACGCCTCTCTTAAGAAAATGGGTCTTGAAACGTTAGAGAGTTATTACCCTTTCAGGGCAACGTTGTCGAAAATAAATTGTAAAATTAATATCTGTGAAGTCTCCTGAAAACCCTATTAATTTCACGTGGAGGCATTGCAAATTCAATCAATTTCACGTAGAGTAGCAAAATTATTCAATTAATTTCACGTAGAGGCACTGCAAATTCAATCAATTTCACGTAGAGGCAAAGCAAATTCAATCAATTTCACGTATAGAGTAGCAAAATTATTCAATTAATTTCACGTAGAGGCACAGAAAATTCAATTGACTTCACATAGAGGCAAAGCAAATTCAATTCATTTATAATACGTAGAGGTAGATCTATAGCAAATTCAATAAATTTCACACAGAGGGAGAGCGAATTCAAGTGATGTCGCACGAGACTTCGTAAGAGCGCTCTAACTGACATTTGAGCTCAAAAGGCTTTGAGGTGATTGCATACTGGTAGGCTCCTTCAAAAGTACAGTGGAACCTGCCACATTGAACACCTTGGTACTTTGAACAACTGCCTACTTTGAACACTTTTGATTCCCCGCGAGAGCTAACAGTAAATTCAATTAGCAGGACCTTTCTACATTGAACACTTGTCTAATTTGAACATTAATTTCAATCCCAATGTTTGATTAGCGTTAATTACTTGTCACCCCAGAGGTCCTTAAATTGATATGGGATGTGAAAGTGTGAACTACAATCAACTGTGGTTTTGTTTGAACAGCCATGGAGGTTTAGGCTTGATTAGAAGCAATGTGAAGTCGACAGTTGTCTAGAGAGTAATGTATGCACTTCATGACCTTCGGTTTAGTCAGAACATACAGAATGACTGGATAGTTTGTGGGACTTATTTTAATGGAAAATGAGTGAGTCAACCAGAGGTGGTCTAATAATATTATTATGTCACTAACGCCACCTAGTACGGTGACCCTTGGTACATTGAACACCCCCTTACAATGAACACTTTTGAAATTCCCCGTGAGTGTTCAATGTACACAGGTTCCACTGTATATAGGATTCTGGAACACGTGCAAGTGCAGCAGTCGAGAAGCACCATCTGAACATAACATTCGATGGCTTGAGTCAACATTACCGAACTCTCACGCTGCACGTTACCGCCGATAAGGTCTCCAGGCACAGGGGATGCACCATCAGAAATGTCAATGATACGATCATTACCAAACTTTCTGTAGGAATTGGCCAGCCCACAGTACTCGAGTAACTTAAGGTGACATGAAGCCGCTTCTCTTTTTTCACGTGTTTATTTAATCCGATGTTATGTAAGTATTGTTCATCGACTTAACTATCATGATAGATGGCAATGGATGCAGTTATCCATTCCACCCGAAACATAAAAAAACCCATCCATGCCGATGATTGGTGTTACCTTATTCTAGTCACGTCCCCTCCTCTCGCCTATTGCCGTCTCTCAGGTTTATTTCATCTTGAATAAAACGGGGAGAAATAGACGCATCATTTCTGACGCTGTAGATCCGGTGGTGCGGTGCCAGAGAGAAAAAGGATCGAGAAAGAAGCCTTAATTTCTAATGTGATATCGACAATGAGATCAATTCTTGGGAACGCCTTGGGTGCAATCAGGAATAAATGTCATAAAAGTGTAACACTAAGGATTTCAATTTTCTGCAAGCAGAGTGTACATTATGTAGGCCTATATCTTCTCTGATTCCAGCCAATTTCATTCTATCCTAGATCTATGTAGGACCATCACCAAAAAAATAAAATTTTCGGTGCAAACTGTTACGGAAACGCAACTGTAGGATGATAAGCGCCACCTAGTGGCGAGTAATGGAAGTTTTGTCCCGAGCCACAGATCGTTCGCAGCTAATTCTTTTACAATTGAACTTATTCCTATTAGGTGCCATTCGTATAGGTATGCTGTACATCTAAATTATCTTTTCCTGCGTATGCTGTCGTACTCTATCGTTCTTCAAGGGACCGAATACGCTCTTCGCTCTCCCGCGAGTACGCTTTCTTTGGGGCTCAGTTCTTTGCCCACCAGTCTCTACTCAGACAATGATGTTTAACTCTGTTTTCATTCGACATTCATGGATTCTGCAAATTAATTACAAAAATCCATGAAACAATTAACTCGTAGCAAACTCATTGGCCCTGCTTCACGAACGAAAACATTTTAGTCCTGCATAAGCCAATATTTCGGTGAAAAACCAATCTTTCCAAGAAATTTCACCCGCAGTATCGACTCACAGACTGTTGGTTAGAATGTGTCTGTTGTCATGCAGCTATCAAGTTAATCCCGGACCCCCCCTCCTCAGGCACTCGACACTAACTCGCCAGTCTGCAGTATTTTGGAAGTGGGGGACTCGACATGGATACGCCAGTCCTATAAAATG
>NMRB01001566.1:121580-136625 GCA_002633025.1 Notospermus geniculatus | reverse complement strand
GGTCACAATTGACATCCCTAAATTCGCGAAAGTTACGCGTAAGTCACTCGTAACTTACGCAACAACTCACGAGGTATGTTACGCGTAACTTATGAGGTGAATTACGCAGTGAGTTACGCGCATTTTGCTAGCTGTGCAGTGATTAACGGGGCGAGTAATGCGATTTTGGCGAGTTACGCGGTGAGTTACGCGAAACTAAAGCCGTGAGTTATGCGTAAGTTACGCGTAACTTACGAGTAACATACGCGAAGCCGTAGGGATGTCAGTTGTGACCTGTATTGTATATTGAAGGGGATTCTGTGGCCTACCAGATTCAAGGACATTCCCTTGCCTACCAGATTTAAGGGGATTTCCTTGACTGCAGAATTCAAGGTGGGTCCTCACCTTCTAAATTGATTACATACAGAAAAGAAGGAATTTAAAAAATTTAACCAATGATATAAACTCCCAAAGTAAAAGCGGTTTTGACAGGTAGTTCAATTTGAGGTAAACGGAAACAGACAAACCCGCTGCCGTGAATTAAACCGGGTGTCGATTTAACGGAATAAATTCAAACACATTTCAAACCAACTCATTATAAACAAATGCAAAACATAAATTGCTCAATTCTCAGCACGGGTCTGTGGCCTCTTGGGATGCGAGCAGTGAGACCACTGAGATTCTTAAGAAATGAAATTGTGAGTTTACCTGAAATTTTTTAACCTTGGCGGTTCATGAAAACAGAATTTTTGTGAAGTCAGTGATGCGCACCCTTCACGAGTCAAATGTTGTGTTCTTGCGGGGAAGAGATAGGTTCCACTAATTTTTCAGGGGGTGGGGCATGAAGCAGATTGTATTGTATTGTATTCGATTTTTCCATCAGGGCTGAAGCCATAGCATTATTAGCTGAAACTCTTGCTTATTATTAGCCCTGGTAAGTGGGGAAGAGGCCATCTCAAGCTACTCATGTTCCTCACTTGGATGGGGTCTTTTACTTGCCCTTGCAAAGGAACAAGGTACAAGGCACCACGGCTTACTGTCCCATATGACAGACAGAAGAGCCAGGGATGATTAATCCCATATGGCCCGGGATTCGAACCTGGGCCCTGCCGCTTTCTAAGCGGACGTGATAACCACCAGTCCATCGAGGGTCTCCATGTTCGTGATAAAGAGTGTGCCTTTCTTTGACAACAGTTTTAGCCAGGTTCTCCGGTTCCCTTCTGCTAAACATATATCAGCTTGATATTTTGTAAAGAACATGAAATAGTAACGGGTTTCTGAGGTGAAAGACATAGCTTCCTACCGGACTCGAACCCATGGACCCTCGCATTAGGCATCAATCGCCAGCACTAAGGGGCAGCACGCCTTCACCACTACAGTTCATTCCAAATCCCAGTAGCGCGAGGTTTCCAGCCGATATCTCCGCAACGGCTGGGTCAAATTCAACATACCATACATCAATTAACTTGTCTTTCTTGCCGGTATCTTTCTGCTATCTTCATTTTTCGCGTAAGGCCGACATAACGGATCCCTTTCTCAAAACCCATTTCACTTCGCTATGCTGTTCAGTGCAGTTTACACGTGCACGATGCATTGCGTCATTTCAAAATGGCCACCATTTCGTCCGTAAACACGAAATGTGATTTGTGAAAGAACTTTTTTCTGTCACGTTTTTTGGGAAAATGACAGTGATGATGGCTGTACCGCCAAGAAAGACAAGTTGATTGACCTATGTTTCATCAAAATCGGCCCAGCCGTGGCGGAGCTATCGTTGATAAACCTCGCGCCAATCGGAACTGGAATGGAGAGTAGGCTAAATCCCCATCTTCATATTTTGTAAAGAGGTACAAATGCTGCAGCTGGCTCATGGCTCTTGATGCAAATTTTTTTTTCATTCCCACACACCTACGATTTAAAATGTGTCGCAATTCCCACTCTGTCATGACCAGGATGTGATGGACTCTGATAAAGAAACAAAAATTCCCGATCGTTAAAAACGATAACGTGATTATTACTCAATACAATTTGCTCATCTTTCAACGAAATCTCCGCCCCGGTCGCAGGGGGTTAAAATCTATTATATCCGACGTGTGGATCTAGAACTTGGCTTTTATACACGACCGTAACGACACGACCATCTGTTGCCAGTCGAAAGCCAGCGATATATACATTTGATGGATTATGAAAAATAATGCCGTGGTAGTGTATGAGTGTATCTATTGATTTGGCCCACGCTTTTGAATTTGTCATCGAAAATGTAGAACGGAATGAGGTGTATAAAATTTATGGGGTGCGCCATCATCGTACTAGAATTTGAACATCCACAGAAAAACAGCAAAAATCGTCCACTTCATCTTTGTGAAACTAAAATTTGAGATGAGTTTTGTTTGTCCGCGATTTTCTGCACACGAACGGGTTGCCCCCAGATTAGGTGTGCATATGCAGACAGACCTCGGAAGTGCGCTTACGGAACCCAAATTTTGATTCGCCGAGATTTTGAAAATGAAAATAACAAGGCTTGTCACGACTTTTGATGTCATGACGTCACCGAGATTTGTGTTGCGTCATCTGTGACGTCGGCAACAGAACGGCTATTGCCTGGTATTTGAAAATGTTAGAAATTGAGAAATCTTGATTTTAGCAGAGTCCTGATTGCCTAGTGATTATCACATTTGCTTAGGAAGCATCAAGTCCCGGGTAACGGGGTTTGAATCCAACCCAGCCATATGGGATATCATCCCTGGCTCTTCACATCCATCACATGGGACAGTAAGCTGTGTGCCTTGTATCTTGTGCCTTTGCAAGGGCAAGTAAAAGACCCCATCCAAGTGAGGAACATGAGTAGCTTGAGATGGCCTCTTCCATACTTACCAGGGCCAATAATGCTTTGGCTTCAGCCCTGATGGAAAAATCTAATACAAATACAATCTAGCAGGCAAGGGAATCCCTTGAATCTGAAGAGTGTTGATTTTGCTGACTTATGCCCACTGTACCAGTACATGATCAAATTTTTCATCCAATTTTCTAAATATACTCAATGGAAATGCCTACATGCGTCACCAATAAGCCCGGAATCTGAATTCCCAAAAAATTGGATGGAAAATTTGATCGTGTAAGGCGAGCATTACTCTAAAGAAGAATTTAGTTTCGGAAGAAACTGGGCATGTTTCGGTCAGGTCAGTTTATGGCTTTAAAAAATGAAGCCAAGATTGTTTAACTTGGTAAAGGGTTAATATGCAAAGCTATACCTTTATTGCCCTGATGGTGTTTTGAATAATTCATTTCCTTAGACAACAAGACTGATGATGATGGAAAGATAGGATCCCAGGCCAAGCTGTGGCAGTGTGGATGGTGCTGCCATCTGGGAGAGAGCAGGGGAACTGAACATTCAGGCTCAATCCAGAAATGCTGGCATATTGATGCTGAAATAGTCAGGGCTTAGTGAAGCTGAAAGGGTAAATGTCGTCCTGGGTATATACAAAGATTACCCAGGATCTCAATCTTCACTAAAACATTACCCTGGGTGTACTTTCGGTAGCCGAACATCACCCAGCATCGTAGTATGACACCTGGATTCGAGATTGTCTCGCCCGTGGTCACGTGACCGCCTGAAGAACGTCATGAACAGCTACACTCAACAAGTACCGCGGCGAGAAACCGCGAGTTCTTTCGACGGGATTTCTAAATAGGACTCGTTCCTAGGAAGAGATTGCGGAAGCTGGGTGATGTCCGGCTACCGAAACTACACCCAGGGTGTTGTTTTAGTGAAGATTGAGATCCTGGGTAATTGGTTGTCGCTGGGGATGACCCTTATTCTCATGCAGAAATGAAAACGTGTCTGTGTGTTACGGGCCATGTGCAGGCATTTCAAGTCCAATTATGCTGAAATTTGCATGGTAGCTTCGTTATACCATGTAGTTGTGCGCATTTGAAAATCAGCGTTTTCGGTCCGTTAGTTTTTGTGCAGTGGCCGTTTGAACAGCTAAAAAAGGCCTTTTTTGAGATGACCACAACTTCCGGAAGTGATTAAAAGCTAATTTCAGTGAAAATCAAAAATCTGTTCCCAAGGAATTGTGGGGAAGGTAGCCAACTTTATTGTGAGCGATTTTCAGGTGGATCAGTAAAAAACTGTAGGAGGAGATAGGTTTTTTGTGGCTCAACAACAAAGCGTTTTTCGGCGAGTGAATGAATCCCGTCCCACGGCCTCCTAGGTACGTGCAGCCATGTGCATCATTGTACAGGTGGGGTAAGAGAAATGTGACCTGGAAACTGTTGGTAGGCCTGATGAAATTGCCTTGATTTTTCCAACATCCCACATTCCTATCATTTGTTATGCCAAACAATGTCCCAGAAATTATTTTCCCTACCCGTCGAGTATGCTCTCTTCCAGTAAGTTGGTCTAGATGCACCATGGAACAGAGAAAATTCCTCGAAGTGAGAGGTTCGCCGCCATTTTGAGAGCCACACTACTCACAGCCTAATACAATGTATGCAAAACCAGAAGTTGGTTTTCTTGAGGCACTCCGTGACGTCATTACATGTATGGCTGTTCCGTGATAGCTGTTCCGTAGGTGGGAGGGTGGCATAATCTGTTGTTAGACGGTCAACACGTGTTCTCTGTTAACATTTTGGACTTGCTACATTTATCATGTGGAATTGTGGCTAATTTATGGCAGAGTTGATTAGCCAGACACTTTTAATTACTTAGTTTGCCTTCTTACTTAGTTTGCTGATCCTTCTGATCGTTCCATTCAAAAAGATATGTGTGGTCTTTGGAAAGACATTTTCCTGCTGTATGTTTATTTTGAAATTAACCCTTGGCTACACAAATTCAAACTGCAATTCACTCTCCACAACATTTTTAGCTCACCTGGGGTGAGCTCTTGTCGTGGGTCTGCGTCCGTCGTCGTCGTCCGTCGTGTTCCGTTAGCAGGGCACGTTTCGTAACCGCTGGAGCTATTGATCTGAAACTTGGTACATACATACCCCTAGGTCAGATGACCTATGACACCAAGTTTCGGTCCGATTCGACTCTTAGCTTGGCCACCAGGTGGCGGAAACCAAAAACACAAAAAGTGCAATAACTCATGAACTAATGAGTGGATCCTCTCCAAATTTTTATCATTGGTGGTTCTAATGAGGATGCATGACATAAGTAAGAGGTTTTTGATTTGACCGACTTTTCAAGGTCACAGAGGTCAAAGTTCAAAATTTCGTCATTTGGTGGCGCGTTTCGTAACTGCTTGGGCTATTGACTTGAAATTTGGTACCGATTCAATTCTCTGCTTGGCCACCAGGTGGCCAAAAGTAGCTCAAAGTCCAGTAACTCCTGAACTGTAACTGGATTGTCTCCAAATTTTTATCAAGTGCATCTGACGGGGATACATGACCTGGAACGTTTCGATTTAACATTTGTCATTTGTTTTTCTGGTACCTTCACCCAGGTGAGCACATGGTCCATGGACCATGTCATTAGTGATGTTTTTAGCTCACCCGTGAGCTTTTGTCGGGCTGCAGTGCCTGTCGTCCGTCCGTCGTCTTCATCGTCCGTTAGCAGGGCACATTTCGTAACTGCTGGCGGGATGTACTCATGATCGTATCGGGCAATGCGGGCTGTGCGGGAGGCTAGCTTTCAAAATGGCATGCGTTTGAAACCTGGACATTCCCAGCGACGACCAATGTAAGCGTGTCAGCTTGTCTTTGTATATACCCAGGACGACATTTACCCTTTCAGCCTTAGTGAAGGTTACTGTCAGTAACTCTGGCGATGCTTCACGAGTTTTATCATGCAATTTGGTTTTCTATGAGCAAATCAACTTTAGAAAACTAGGTAGTCGTTTCTGTCAATAAGGTCTCTGCATAAGCCATAAAACCAGCAGCCACTTGCCAACGATCTTCTTGCCAGCCACCGCAGACGAGGCATATCCTTTGGTATAGTTTCACACTGGGCGAACATCACTCGTGAGAAGTTTCCACGCATGGCTGTCCAGCGCACACCTGGTGTCCACAGCCAATTTTGCATGCTTGCGATCAGATCGCTTGCGATATCGCCAAGTGTGCAATTCAACCTCAATCTACGAAATTTTTGCCCGTACTCCTGGTAGTGAGGTTGAAAACGGAAGTGGCCGTTGAAAATTCTGCCAGGGGCGCTGCGATCGTGCGAGATGTGAAATCGGTGTATTCAGGTCCATTGATGGAGTTTGTGTGACTACTAGGCCTTTTCCATGGTAGTCAGTGCTGGGGTCCATTCCATCTGACAGAAGGTCCATGTTCCAACAAGGTCACTTGCGGTCCTTTCGTGTTGCTAGTGGCAGCTTCTGGATGTTGCTTAACCTGGTTCCCTGGGCATCCAACGGTGGCACTGATTGACAAAATAGACATCCTGTGAAAGTCGGCCGTGACAGGTCAGAAGGGGTAAACATCAACCTCGATCCAGGAAATATCTGCCTTACTCCTGATAGTGAGGTTGAAAACGGAAGTGTCCGTTGAAAATTCTACTAGGGCGCTGCAATCGTGCGAGATGTGAAATCGGTATATTGGCCATAGAGCGCCAACTTGTACATGAAACCTCTCATGTGGAGGCACACCTTTACAATACTCTGTCTACTGTGTCTATAAAAAGGGGTCGAACGCCTTTGACTTACCCCTATCTAATTTTCCTGATGGCAGTTTCAAGGCACCCCTCACCTTTCTATGATGACCCCAACGGAATGCATCCCCCATCATCCGAGTTTTAAGTTCAAGTTTCCGATTTCGTCAGGTATTTTCCCGTATTCTTTCACCCGTGGAGATCGGACAAATAAACAATGTTTGAAAGCGACAAATAAACAAGTGAATATCTCCGGGATCGTGTTACGGGCGTTGGAACCGGTGCACGGTTCGAATTATCGTTTGGGATGGCTACCCGACAGGTTCCCAGTCTTTAGTCAGTCTTCACCGGTGAAGCTATGTTCGGTTTATCTTGATGTTTTTCCCATTCGTAGGTGGGAATGTATGTATCTTGTCAAGGTCATGGAATCGTGTGGCATTCGCTGTAGTAAGTTTCCGGTTTCACAGAAAATCCGGATTTGTACTTGTAATTCATCTCATGATGTTACAGTCCTCCCCGCTATTTTCTTCTGCAAAGGCGTAAAATAGGTTCTGTCAATTTTTACACTTTTGGCAAAAAATTGCTCCGAAGTGCGAAGTTCAAATCTTTTAAGCATAAGAAATTCCTTGTGTCCTTGGGCAAATGAAAACTTCCTCTGTGGAGAGTCCCCTATGGACAAATCCCAAATTCCCAGATCTGCACACTTCCGCCGAAATCGTAAACAGAACCTCGACCTGAAACCAGCTGACGTGACGCAATCCATGATTCAGCAATGGTCGACTCTGACGCAACGTCATCGATCTCACTGTCGTCACATGGTCCGGGGGTTTTCTGCGTCACGTCATTCAGTGTCAGATGGTTTCAGACCGAGGTTCTGTTTGCCATTTTGGTGGAAGTGCGCAGATCTTTCTTGTTTTCATCAATTTGGGATTTGTCTATTAGGCTCATATCAGTGTAGTCACTTCAGCACAGGTGGCGCTAGTAACTGACAACCTATGGATTTTGGCTCAGATGTTGATGTTTTAAAAAAAAGAGTATATTATGAGTTAGATTCTTATGCCAACCAATTGGTGTAATGAGCACATCAAAATGCCTATGTGGAGGCTGCTTGTCAGGTCCCTTTAACCCGTTAACTGGGTAGGACATCATATTACGTCATCACAAAATCCGGGGAACCCCCGAAAACACCCGAGGATCTCAGCTTGCGTAGGACGTAATAGTACGCCCTGCAAGGAAATGGCGCTTCACATTGCGTAGGACATTATATCACGTCCTGAACCTTATGTGTCAGATACTTTTTTTTGGCAATTTTTTTCTAAGAAAGAAAATTTTTTTCAAAAATTAATTATAGAGTTAACGGGTTAAATTCCAAAACCACTGGCACCTACCAAGAACATAATTCTAGCAATTTGAATATATGGTGAGGGCTTTTAGTCACCATAAACAACAATAAATTGAACCAAAAAACTAAATGGTTTGAAATAGTTGACAAATAAATAGAGCATTTGAATTTTCTGACAAACTCACCTGGATTTAAGATGTTTTTAATTTGAGTCTGGCCTAGAAAAGTTTGTTTAATGGGAGTCAGCTGGGATTAAGTGTGGAGGTTGAATGTTTCTGGTTGCTGGTGTATCTTCTATACCTCATTCTGGGTCTAGAGTTCATCATGTTAGCTGCATTGAGAGCCAAGCACCAAATAGACATACCAGTGTTCTCCACACCAGTTAAAAAGAGGGTGGCCCACCCCTCTTAAAAATACCGCGAAAAATCCGCCCCTCTTAAAAACGGCCCGCCCCTCTTAAAAATTCGTCCGCCCTAATATTTATGATTTAGATCGCTCAATTATGCATCTCAGATGCTCAGAAAACGCATCTCAGAGCACCTAAAATCCAAATTTCGCTGGGGGAGGGCCCGCAGACACTCATCCAGAAGGCGCCTTTGGCTCCTCGCGCGGTGACGTCGGCACCAGGCCCACCGCCGCCCCTCTTACACCAAAACCCGTGGAGCATACTGCATACAACATTATTGGCTGTTCCAATAAAAATGGTGGCCGACGAGTTCTCCCACATGACGTCATGGTCATTCATTGTCCAAGCATGATATAACACTACCAAACACATCCTCTTTACGTCCGTTGCATGGGACAGTAAGCCGTGGTGCCTTGTACCTTGTGCCTTTGCAAGGGCAAGTAAAAGACCCCATCCAAGTGAGGAACATGAGTAGCTTGAGATGGCCTCTTCCATACTTACCAGAGCCAATACATCGATTTCACATCCTGCACGATCGCAGCACCACTAATACAATTTTCAGCGGCCACACGATCGCAGCGCCACTAATACAATTTTCAGCGGCCACTTAAGTTTTCAACCTCACTATCAGGAGTACGGGCAAAAATTTCCTGGATCGAGGTTGAATTGCACGCATTGGTTTCCAATGCCGCCACCAGGGGATAGATCCCTGGTGGCAGTATCGCGAACCAACACGTGTTTTTCAACCTCGATCTAGGAAATATTTGCCTTACTTCTGATAGTGAGGTTGAAAATGGAAGTGCCGTCAAAAATTCTACCAGGGGCGCTGTGATTGTGCGATATGTGAAATCGGTGTATTCAGAAGTCAAAAAGAGTTAAACTGGTTGTAAAACTTTTCAGTCCATGCGTACCTTGATGTACTGACCCCTGACGATCCTGGCCACATTAAAAATGGTGTATAAAATTAATGACCCCCATATCTGCCATGACTGCCACAAGAAGCTGGTTGTAACATTTATCATGGGGTTATGCATTGACCTGTTCATTTGTGCGGGTCATCATTTGTTGGTTTCATGTCACCTGTAATTCATTTCTGTCGATTTCTTCACTGTGATCTGTGTGTTATGGAGTCAAGTTGGGTTGAACTCACTATTAGCTTCACCTTTCCGACTCTGACTTCAACTGAGAATGAATTGCAGTCCGCTATAGACATCCTTGATAAAAATGATTTGATAGACGTTTTCAATTCGTCAAACACCATAAACTGAAGGCAGAAAATTTTGGCCTTATAAATCGGAAGTGCAGATAAATAATGAATATTGAAGTCGTAATCCTAGTCGTTACGACTTGAAACACGACTATAATATTTGCAATGTGCACTTCTGATTATGAGTCAAAATTATTCTGCCACAAAGTTATGGCATTTTACGATTTGCAAATCATTTTTGTCAAGGATGTCTACAGCTGATTGCAATTCATTCTGGTAGTTGAAACCAGAGTTGGAGTTGGTGCTAAACCTCGCCAGGGTTTCTGCCAGAAATATTTTTGAGGATATGCAGTTCTTCAAAATCAGCAAAAAAAAACACGAAATTAAAGAAAATGGCCCTTTTCTGTTCCTTTGAGGGTACCCACAGCGTACCCTGCGTACCCTCTGGTGGAAACACTGCTCGCTATTAACTGCCCCCCACTTAAAAAAATCCATAATTTCCTTTCCACAGGAATAGAATCTTTCTCAGGGCTTCAAGGCTCATGTGACATAAAAATTTCATTGGTAATAAAACCATCAAGGATTTTGCAGCAGTTTTCGTTGTCATAAACCTTGGTCCAGATGTAATAAATATGATAATAATATTGTGATAAAAGAGCATAGATTATTGGCATTACTTGTAGATATGGCTTTCTTGGCATTTTACACCATTTTATGCATCCTGTCGTGTGCATGGATGTTGATGTAGGTGGTCTGTACCACCGTCAAGTTGTAACTGCGGATTTAACAGGGGGTGTGGTCAATTGTAGAGACAGCTCTATTTCATTGTACAAAGTACACTGTAGTGTATATTATAGCTGTTACTTCTATCAACTTCACTGCCACTGATTGGCAGAAAAGTTAGTGGGAGTGTGCTTGATAGAAGGAACAGCCTCCTTATGTTACAAAGGACACTGTAGTGTAGATTTTAGCTATCACTTCAACAAACCATCCTCCCACTGCTCAAAAGTTATGACGCAATGAGGAGGGCGATTTGTTGACGTCATTTGAGGTGTTGACGTTGCATCATGAGAAAGTGACCTGTACATTTTTCTACAGGAATATTGCGACAAAACGTCTGCATTTATCGGTATCACATTTCGTCTTTTTATGGAAAAAAGCAATGAAATTAGAGAAATTTTCATCTGCTACAAGATGATGTAAGTTTTACTGTTGTGTGACCAAAACAAACGGGGTATTGAAAATTGAAATAATGTTAGAAAGAAGAAATTTCGGTCACAACACTCGCAGTGACGCCGTGTGGTGCTAGTACGGCGCCCTCCTCATTGGAAAAGCGATGTTTGTAGCAGTCAACATGGGGGCCTGAAAGGTGTGAAATCGGCCGTACCGCCTCACTCCCAAGGTGAGAAATCTTCCGTCAGAACAGCCGGAGACCACCTGTCCAATTTAAATCTTTTCTTCCCAATCGTGCCTCTCCACTCTCTGCGACAAAACTCGCGACAAAATCGATGATATCGGTAAAATCGTGAGCTTTCTCACTTCCCGTAATTGACTCCGTCGTGTTCTCAACTCATTTAATTACAAGATCGTTAACGAGTTGTTTCGCACCTAATTGATTTCAATTAAGGAAGTTTTTTACAAAGTTTGGAGCCTTCGACTTTGTTTGGCATGTGTTTGGTGTGACCTTGTCCTTTCATGAAGGATTCATGTGACCTTGAGTATGACCCTTGAAATTCCCAGCCATGTTCGAAGTCTAGGGGTCTTAGGGCCATATGCACGGGTCGGACTTCAGCCACATCAGCTTAAAGGAGTTAGACGCCGAAGTTGTAAACAAGCTGGTTTGTTTACAAACATGGTCGGCAAACTAGTTTTATTCCTTCGTAAAGGTGGCAGCAACAGTAGCGCCCCGTGATCGTTAGACTGGTGCCCGGTCCGATGCAACTCATTCACGATATTCACGTCAGTACACATCACCGACAATAGGTGGCTGCACCGCAGGCGTCGCGTGGATAGAGAACCAGTGAGTGAGTGTTTACAACTTGGACGTCCAGCTCCTTTAAGTCACAAGTAAACCAACAAGGGTTTGATCCAGACCTAATGGAGCCCTTTCATGCTGGCTTTGTGGCACTGTCGATCGTTCTGTAATCATGCAGTTGGATGGTTTTCTTAGTACCACAAACAAAATTTTAATGAACCGAGACTAATGACCTATGATGACATAATCAGTTGGCAACAGGTTGGTCACTCATTGTTGCGCAACACCCCAAATTATCTCAAATTGTAAAGTACACTTGTGCACAGCTTGTGTTGCCTGTCTTCTGTAGTTGATGAAAGGCTGTGATTATATGAGTTAGTTCAAAGGCTTGGCACAGATGACACTGATATTGAGTAATATTCCTACTAACCCTAATTAGTAATTTACATTCTTGTAGTAAAAGTGATTGTGGTTATCGTTTTGAAAGGGTGATGGCGTGAAGTTCTCGTCCTTTTGATTTTGCTGGGACAGTGCGGCCCTCCAGTGATGAAAGAATTACAGTAGAATCTAAGTTATGTCATTGTATAAAATTTTTCCATCAGTGCTGAAGCCAGAGCATTATTGGCCCTGGTGAATACAGAATTTGAGGCCTTCTCAAGCTACTCATGTTCAGGAGCCCTGATAGCCTAGTGGTTATCACGTCCGCTTGATAAACGGCAAGTCCGGGTTCGAATCCAGCCGGCCATATGGAATTTCATTCCCGGCTCTTCAGTCTGTTGCATGGGACAGTAAGCCGTTGTGCCTTGTACCTTGTGTCTTTGCAAGGGCAAGTAAAAGACACCATCCAAGTGAGGAACATGAGTAGCTTGAGATGGCCTCTTCCGTACTTACCAGAGCCAATAATGCTATTCATCATATCCAACGTTCTGTGACGTTGTGCGTTTTGCCCACCAGCTTTCTTCAGCAAAGCAATGAATTTTGCCCACCACCTTTGCGTCATTACGGTGACGTCAGCAATGGCGGACACTGTCGGAGTTACGTCGTGGAAATGATGAATAGCGTTGGCCCTGATGGAAAAATGAAATACAAATACAAATACTCATGTTCCTCACTTGGATGGGGTCTTTTACTTGCCCTTGCAAAGGAACAAGGTACAAGGCACCACGGCTTACCGTCCCATGTTACGGACTGAAGAGCCAGGGATGGTTAATCCCATATCTTACTCATGGAATACCAAATGATAGTTTACTCAGGTCCGTGGACCATACACTCACATATGCCTTTATTTGTATGAAGAAGTAGAACAAACGTAACTCTGTATATTTTATAGACATTTAAATAGAATATTCACAGACACATCTCAGTCATGCTTCATGATTCCTATAAAAATTTGCATACAATTCATTGCGATGTTTGCAAAAATTACGAGCATGGATGATTATGGAAATATTGATGAGATGTGCACCTGTTGTTACATATACCTTGCCCTCCCGCCGTGAATGGTTTGAACCCTTTTGATTGGCCGAGAAATGTTCGTAAATGGTGCGAAGTGGATAAAGTTGGGAGAAATTTCATTGGTTGCATTTTGTGGTGACGATTCGCGATGGTATGCTGTAATGTTGAACTATTTGGTCTGTTGTGATGTTGAACTAGGCCTATTTGGTGTGCTGCCCTTGAAAAATACTATCTCCCAACGTTTTTACGTTCCTAGTGACAGGTGCGCTGATCCCGACGCTATGATATGGAAAGTGGATACTTCTGATTGGCTGGCCAGGTGGGCGAATGTCGTCGCTTGTCTGACAACATTGCCTGAATAGGCATATTTTGTTGGTGATAGCGTTGTGATTCAGGTCTATTCCATGCGTGCTGAAAATCGGATAGTTCTGGAAACTTTCGGGATCGAATCTTTCGGGAATTGTGTGGAATTGAATTTGTATGTTGATTGTGCTATTTCGTATTATGAGCCGTTCCAGCAAAAGCAGGCACTTGTCCCAAGTGATCATCATTGGTCATCAGTTTACTCAACTATTATCTCTGCTGTCCGCTACTATTGTAAACTTGCACCAACGTACATTTCAGCTATTGGCTGATATCAAAAATAGTTATCTATTTACCGTGATATTTATAAAAGATAGCAAATGCTTTTACTTC
Source organism: Notospermus geniculatus (assembly GCA_002633025.1). Taxonomy (NCBI): domain Eukaryota; kingdom Metazoa; phylum Nemertea; class Pilidiophora; order Heteronemertea; family Lineidae; genus Notospermus; species Notospermus geniculatus. Next base: position 122,976 of record NMRB01001566.1, on the reverse strand, counting down.
ATGATTTGTAATACATACATTGGACATTGCTGTGCAAATCTTAAGTAAAAGCATTTGCTAACTTTTATGAATAACAGCCATTGTGTTGTAAGGTCGTTAACCCTTTTCTCGGTTGCGACAAGCGTTTACTTTTGGTGGGATTAAAACTTGCAGGATACAATTTGAGATTCATGTAAATTTGGCCGATAACTTCAAATGAATTGTGGGTAAACGAAATTGAGGAAGTGAAAATTTTGAAATATTGAGACGACGGCAATTTCGGATAAAGTCGTACATTTATGCTAATTAGGCGAGAAAGGACAAATATTCGACATGTATTGTACTTATCCGTATTATCATCGACCGTGGATGTATTTTGCTCAGGAAAAGTTGGCAAAAGTAAGTAACTGAAATCTGAGGATACTTTTTTGCGTCATTTTAGACGTTTGATGTGGTTGAGTACTGAACTCCGTTGTTTTTTCCGTGGTGTATTTATCCCGTGGGTTGTTGGCGTTTCTGACAGCGATGACGGCCGACGGCAGTTTCATCTGTAACTGAGAATGTGCAGGTAAGGTGTTAACTCGCTGAGGTTGGTAGGGTAAACATTCTGAATGCAGCGAACTGTCGGTATCGGTATCGTAGAGGGCAGTATCACCAGTATAGACGTTTCCAACAAAGATGGTGGCCTACTAGTTCTCCCACATGACGTCGTGGCCATTCATTGTCTAAGCATGATATAACACTACCAAACGCATCCTCTCAGATAATTATTTTACCTAAACTTTTGTGCCCATGGCCCACTTGACCAGCTTCGCGTGTTTTTTTAGCGGCCATTGAATGGTATTCTGACATCATATGGTGAGAACTGTTAGACATGTTAGACCGCTGTCTTTGTTTGAAGGAAGATAATTTGTAGGATTCACTCTCTGTTTGTCATTTAGAGTTTATTGTTGAAGTTCTGTCCTTGGCCCAAGCCAAGGAAATGAGAGCTTGGCCCAAGTTGCCATGATGTTTTCTTAGTGATGATCCCTTCGCATGGGACAGTAAGCCGTGGTGCCTGCCAGTATACATTGTAATTCCTCCAAGCTTGGGCAAGTAAAAGACCCCATCCAAGTGAGGAACATGAGTAGCTTGAGATGACCTCCTCCGTACAGAAACTTAGCTAGGATCTGACCTTGTGTCTTTGCAAGGGCTAGTAAAAGACCCCATCCATACTTACGGTGTACCAGGGCCAATAATGCTATGGCTTCAGCCCTGAAAGAAAAATCTAACACAAACTGGCCTGACGTCTGTCACATGGGCAGTAAGCCATGGTGCTGTCTATGTTGTGCCTTTGCAATGGCAAGTAAAAGACCCCATCCAAGTGAGGAACATGAGTAGCTTGAGATGGCCTCTTCCATACATAGCAGGGCCAATA